>OU015496.1:107119821-107404821 GCA_907164885.2 Dolomedes plantarius
TAGCTGCACATTTTATAGACTACATCAACTCCAGATTTTGTCGTATTGTAATCCAGTATAATCGCAGGTACCCCACGGTTAAATCACGACTGACAATGAATGAAAAGGAATACAAGGGTCAGAAAATCAGACCTGCATTAGAAAGGGTGTAGCTATAAATAGAAACTGCTTAGAACATTCAAACCTTACATGTAAAAATAAACCATTCAAAATTACGAAAATGTTGCACTTTGTACACGGAAACGACCGCTGAAGGGTTAAAACAAAGTTTATAAAACATAGTGCTTTTTTATCAAATGCATTTAGCAATTATAAGCCATTAGCCTCATGGCTTCTCAGTACATTTGCACTCAGTACGTGAATAGTGTATTACCCCTTTCTCTATGCATGTGTTGACTATTTGTTAATTACGACTTACAATATTACAATTCACAGTACTATTTTACTTTTTGCTCTAATTACGGCCAATAGTCATTTATGTTCATGTATTTTCATTCATGTATTTTCATGAAATAGATATTACAACATAGAGGAGAAAAGTTGTGGATGTTTTGCTGTATCAACCAAGCAACTCAAATGAAAAGTTTGTTAGGTGATTTAAAAAGATTGGACCTTGCATCTTAAAATCAGAAGGGTATTGACTTAGCTGTATTGTACATTGGAAAAGAAGTTAATGGGGAAAGTAAATACGCGGTGTAAAATTGAAAAATCTGTGGAGGACTTGTTACTGACACATTATTCAGATAGAAAAGCCGTTTTGAAGAAGTACTTCGTCAATAAGCTTCAGGTAGGAAGACAACGTAAAATTTAAAAGGCTCTGCTGCATGAATTGAGCAGATATGTGCCTGCCATGACTGTTAGAATGCCAAAATTTAGGCTTGTTAATGTCAGTTTATACATACATTTACTTACACAGACACATATACACGCGCACACACATACACGTATATATATATATATATATATATACAGGGCTAGATTTGAGGCGGAACGCACCGGAACGGCGTTCCGCTACCTGTCTTTAGGAAAAAGTTTTACGATAGTTAAAAACATTTATTTAATCACAAATTACTCTGTTGTTAGTGAGTGAGCCTGACCTACTACTCTTTACACTTCACGTAAAAGAATCATTCGCAGGTCGTAACGATCGATTATGATGTGGGGCTAGGGTAGTTTGTTGAGCGTTACTATTGAGTACAGAGAACTGTGACTATTTCACTGAAGCGGGTGGTATTTTGGCTTGACCTTGGCCGGCTGACGGGACGGTAGTCTTGACTCATTTTTGCGGACTGCACTGACTTTTCGAGGGTTTGCAAATGAGGTATTGATTAGCCCCGACCCCTCATTTCGAGAATCGACCTCCCCGAGGCAGCTACCCTTCTTCCATGTTGTGTTGTTGAGGTTAGTTGCGTTTGAGCAGTGTCAAGTCTGTGTGACTGGGATAGATTGTGAAGTGAAATGAACAAAAAACTAACCAATTTTTTCTCACTTTCGGTGGCAGTAAAAGACTCAAGCACAGCATTAGTTGTGACGATACCACTGATGACAAAGTGGTTAATGACGATGACGGCGAAAAGAAAAGCCTAAGTTCGCAACCGTCCTCTAACACTGCAAGTGAAACAATGGCTTCAGAAAAGCTTGACTGTAATGTAGAATACCCTAAAGAAAAGATACACCTGTTGAGTGCGACAATGTCTTGCCAGATTGCTGGACTAACTCGCAAAAAAAACGAGTTTTGGGAAAAATATGACTGATGGTTTCTTAAAAATGGAACGTTAGGATGCAGTGCTTTTGAAAAGGTAGGGGTTTTATCTGTCCATAAGAAAACAGGTATTAAAATTTCAAAAGCGTGCGCAAGTGGTGAGATAAGTAGCTACGGCAACTTTAAAGAAAAAAAGCAAACTTCGTTAAGGAAAAAAATGTATGAACACAAAGAAAGTGCTGGTCATAGAGCAGCTGTCAAAATTTTATGTGAAGGTAAAAATGAACTATTGGAGAAAGTTGTTTTGAAGCAGCGTGCTCACGAAAAACAAGCTACTGAAAATATATTTCGTACTGCATATAAGATTGTTAAAAGAAAATCAGTCCTTTCACAATTTTGAAACAGAAATTGATTTCCAAGAACTTAATAGGGTTGACATGGGTCACATTTTACATTCATACAAAGCCTGTACTAACATTGCTTTGCACATAAGTAAAGAAATGAAGAAAACATTTGTTAATAAAATAATGAAGAATGACACGAAAATTGGCCTGATAATTGATGAGTCAACTTCCCTTAGTAACAAGTCAAGTTTGATTGTTTACGTTCGTTGTTCTTTGCCTAAAACTGGTATGTGTGGTTCTACCAACGTCTTTTCAGATTTAGTAGAACTTGATGGTTTTACTGCTAAGGCGGTATTTGACACTTTGATTAACTGTCTTCACTCTAATGGAATAACTGTCACGTTTTTCAGTAAAAACTTAAAAAGCATAAAGTGACGGCGCTGCTACTATGATTGGTAAAAACAAAGGTGTTGTAGCATTATTTTGTGTAAAATTCCCTTCTGTTATTGTTTGGCACTGTGCTAACCACAGACTTGAGCTTTCAGTGTCTGATGTAGTTCAGTCAGTTTCAGGAGTTGATAGATTTAATTCATTCATTTACAAACTGTTTGTTGTGTATCATGCTTCACCAAAGAACAGTAGGGAACTGCGAACCTGTGCAAGTTTACCAGAGACAGAAGTTTTAAAAATCGGAAGCGTTTTGAGCAGACGTTGGGTTGCTTCTAGTTTCAGATCTGTGTCAGCCGTTTGGAGGTCTTATGAAGCACTAGTCCATCCCTTTAAAGAAGCTTCAAATGATCCAACCAGAGACAGCAAATAAAAGAGTACGTTTGAAGGCCTCCCCAAAAAGATTACTGAAACTAATATTTCATTTTAGACCTGGGCTTGATGGCTGATGCATTGCAAGAGCTCTCAGAGTTAAGTGAAGCTTTGCAACACCGCATCGTTGATCTAAGCTATGCTAACAAAAAGTTAAAAATTACAGCTTCTTTGTTTCAGGAAAGAAAATCAGTTCCAGGATTTTACTCATTGATGGCTCAAGAAGCAGTAAACAACTTGTCTTTTTTTGGAGTTCCTCACCACGAAAAAGAAGGTACGAAAAACAACCCGCCTTTGAATTCCTAAAAGTTTTACGAGGCACTTAAAAAGTCTATTGAAACAAGACTGCTCAGTGAAAAAGACTTTGAGCTTGCTGACACCATCAAAGTAATGGGTGAAAAAAACTGGCCACAAAATCTCCCAATAACGTTTGGGGAAAATAAAATGCGGAAACTTGCCTCGAAGTTCAAACTTAATGAAAGACAACTAATTACAGGATTCCGAGAGTATCTCCAGTACAGAAAGATCCCGGAAAGTCTCAACCCGTTGAAACAGTCAATCAATTCGATAGCCATTTCGTCGAGTGAATGTGAAAGAGGTTTCTCACAGATGAACCTCATTATCACACCACTGAGATCATCACTGAATATTGCAACAGTTCCTGTCCTGTTGTTTGTAAAGATCAATGGAGCTCGTCCTCGGCTCTTTAACCCAACTAAGTATGTTGACTCTTGGCTTGTGTCTGGACACTATTCAGCATTAGCCGTCAAGAGTAAGGAGAGGTCAAGAGACAAGTATGATGAAAACATGTGGAAGTTTTGAGCAATCTTTTAGGATGGGCACAAAACTTAAACAATCATGAAACTGTGCTTTTTTACTGCTTTTATTACTTTTCTACAACACATTTTTGCACTTGTCTTCTTCTTCACAACCACAAGCACAACAGCCCCTTACAGGCCCTGGCGGCCTCAACCACGCGCTCCTTCCAGCGTCTTCTATCTGAGACGACTCCTCTGCAATTTTTAAGTTTCAAAGTTTTTAAGTCTTTTTCAATGTCATTTAACCATCTAGTCGGTGGTCTACCTCTAGCTCGTGATCCCTGAGGTTTTTTAAATGTCAACTTCTTAGACGAATTATCTTCCGAGCTTCTCCAAACATGGCCAAGCCATCTTCATCTATTACTACGGAAGACTTGTGTTATTTGTGATTGCCTATAAAGCCTATACAATTAAAAATTACATGTGGTTCTCCAACGTCCTTCTTCCTGTACTGGACCAAAGATAGGCCTGACGATTTTTCTCTCAAACATGTCCAGTGAGCGCTGCGTGTCTATGCTCAAGTTCCATGTTTCACTTGCGTAAAGTAAGACATGTAGTCTTAGTGTCTTACAAATTCTTAATTTAGTTTTGCGAGATTAGATCTCAATTGTCTTCTCAGCCCAAAGAAGCATTTATTAGCCATTTTGATTCTGTTATCAATTTCTGTTCTTAGTTTATTTTTGTCATTAATTATAGTGCCAAGGTATGTAAATTCATCAACTTTTTTAGTACTTGTCTTGCAAAATAGAATTTTGAATTAAATGAAATGTGTAAGTTTTTGTATAACCAACGATTTCTTTTTTTCAGGCCACTAATTTGGAACTACCCCTCCCCCCCCCCCACACACAGACACACCGGAAGGTTACCGTTCCGAAACCTCTATTTCTAGAAATCTAGCACTATATATATATAACCGAATACTCATAACCCTTGAATGTTTAAAGATAAATTTTACATATCTAACCATATTTATGTCCTTATCGATTAATCCTAATGTTATATGATCATAACTTTCCTGCACTGAAATACTTATTCGGAATTTCGATAAAATATTTTTATTTATGTTAATTCTATTCTTCTATATACACTGAAGTGCCACTGAATTAGGGATAGCAAAGTCTATGCAAATTGTGTAGCGCTGCTTATCATGTATGCGCAAGTGAGGGCGCTGTGGTAACTGCATATATAGCGCGTACTGTGGTTGTTCTGAATTAGCTGTTGGAATTTCCAGTATGGGTAAACTGCCTGATTTTGACGCCTTCGATCGCGGACAAATCGTAGGTGCGCGACGCATGGGCCATTCAATTTCCGAAATCGTCAGACAGCTAGGATTTTCAAGGTCGACAGTGTCAAGAGTATACCAAGAATACATGGATGGTGGAAAAAAAACTAGCAATCGGGCAAAATGCAAAGGACAATTAGCCTTGACAGTGCGTGGTGAGAGACGGCTCAGGCGTATTGTACGTAGCCAACGAAGCCAAACATTAGCTCAAATTACCACCCAGTTTAATGTCCGTGCCAGTCGTACAGTCAGTAAACGGACTGTGCAACACTCGCTTCACCGTATGGGTTTCGGGAGCCGTCGACCTACGAGAGTACCATTGCTCTATACTCGCCATCGGGCTGCACGTCTTGCCTGGGCAAGAGAGCACAGAGACTGGAGTGTAGAGGACTGGAAACGAGTAGCATGGAGTGATGAGTCTCGATTCCGACTACTTAATGCCGACGGGAGGCTTAGAATATGGCATCAGGCTCATGAAGCCATGGATCCTGCATGCCTGGCTAGAACTGTACAAGGGCATGGTGGCTCAATCATGGTCTGGGGTGTTTTTTCGTGGCACAGTTTGGGATCTTTGGTGCGTGTACAAACCTCCCTCAATGCAATTCGGTACGTAGAGTTGCTGGGTGATCACCTCCATCCGTTTATGCTGTTCTGTTATCCGCACGGTAATGGAGTTTTCCAGCAAGACAACTGTACCTCTCACAAGTCTCGGTTGGCTACTGGCTGGTTGGATGAGCATTCCTCTGACTTCTCTGTCATGAATTGGCCACCTAGAAGCCCAGACTTATATCCTATTGAGTATCTTTGGGATGTTTTGGAACAAGGCGTGAAAGGCCATCACACAGCACCAAAGAACCTTACTGAATTATGGACAGCTTTAGCCAATATTTGGTAAGCCATTCCCGTGGAACGTTTCCAGAAACTTGTTGAATCTTTCAGAAACTTGTTGAGACATTCCACCAGTTTTTGATAGTTGTCCATAGGAATTAATTTCCATGCGTCCAGCACAGCTGAAGTGAGTGCTGGCAGTGAGGATGGTCGATTTGGATGGCTACGTAATCTGCGTTCTTATTCGTCCCAAAGTTGTTCAATGGGATTTAAATCGGGGCTTTGAGAAGTCAGTCCAGTTTTTGAACACCCATTTCGCCAAACCATACCTGCGCAAGTCTCGATGTGTGAATGTATCAGTTATCCTGCCGGAAGAGAAATGGGTCCCGAAATATTGCCATAGAGTTGGGAGAGCAGCATCGTCCAGAATGTCCACTGCATCTCAGAGTTCATGTTTTCAACCACAGGAACTTAGGAACCCAGGCCAAACCATGAAAAACAAGCCCACACCATGTTGTTGACACCACCAAACTTAACATTCGGCAGAATGCAGTCGGCACAATGCAGAAGAGCTAGCCTGGCATCCGCCAAACTCAGACGCGCCCATCGGACTGCCAGATTGTAGAACGAGATTCATCACTCCAAAGAACATTTTTCCACATATCCACAGTCCAATGACGGTGATCTTTACACCATTGCAATAGACGCTTCGCATTCTGGGGAGTGATGTCCAGCTTGGGAGCGGCTGAACGACCATGTAATCCCAGGTTTTTTAATTCTCGAAGAACAGTCCTGTTGCTAGCACTAACGCCTGATGAACTTCGGAAATCCTGAGTGATTTCAATCAACGAGGACTTTGTTTCACTACCCTTTTCAGAGTTCTACGGTTGCGTTCACTAATTTTTTTCGGACTGCCACTTCGTTTTTCTGCAGTGTCACTGCGTGGACGTTTCAACTTCACAATTACATCACTGACAGTGGATTTTGTCTTCTGTAGAATGTCCGAAAATTCCCAAACTGATTTCCCACAAAGGTGGCATCCCCCTATAATGCCACGATCAAAGTAACTAAGTTCCTTTGAGTTACTCATTGTCTCACAAACACATAAATATGACCTGACAAACCACTGCCAACAAATTTATAGCTTTCGGCTACGCACCAAATTACGCCACCTGCCAGATCCACTTCTTTAGGGGGGTGTCAGGATACTTCTGGTCACATAGTGTATGAAAGCCGTATGTCTTTAAACGAGGTGATATTTTAAAAATGATCAGAAGATATCTTCGAAAGGTTAGAACTATTAACAATGTAAAGAACTTTTGCTAGTAAGTAATATTTTATGTTACGTTGGATCAAAATGAGTATTATCTGTCATTTTGAGTCCATAAATTTTCCTCGTCTATGGGTGGAAGACGGAAAGTGTAGCTACAACATAATTTTATACAATGTTCTTTACCCTCCCCTCCTCCCTTTCAATGAAGCATCTTCAGCAGTCAGGGAAAAAATACTTTGGAACTATGTCTCACCGTGTGGTCTACAATAGCAGAATGTACACTTTTGTATTTTATGCTGTGCACTGACAAAAAGGTTAACTTTTGTCAGAAGAAGAAATTATGATTTATGGAGTGGAAAAAAAGCAAAAATTTGCAGATAAAATATGACATTTTTTCCTCGACATTTTTGACGCTGTTAAAGGAACAAATAAAAATTAATGAAGCGTATTGACAGGAGAAAAAGGAAACGTATACGATTAAAAGTAATATATTCCCTAGAGGATTTGACGAATCATTGTCTGAAACGGTTCAAATCGCAGAATAGTTTTCCTGTAATTGGCTGTCTAGACAGATGAGACATATCGAGCAAAACTCCCAATGAAACGTTCAATGATTATGAAATTATCTAAAAAGCTCGAAACATTCTCTTTTTTAAACGGACTAAAAAGAATGGTCTCTTTCCACACATGTATCTTGTTTGACGAAAAATAAAACAGGCGAGACTATGGAAACTGAAAAAAAGCAAGTTAACAAATGTCTTTCTCCAGGTATCATACGAACAGAAAATAAAAATCCTTTACTAAATGTTAATATAAACAAAATGCAAAAGTTAAGTGTCACATTTTAGCAAATCTGTTTTTATTTTACGAGAAAGCGGATTTATTGAGATAAATTGTTCGTCCCGTTGTGCTCTTCAAAAAGGAATTTGGCTACAGTTCCGCATAACGAAATCTACTGTCACATATGTAATCATTGAATATATCGTTCAAACCATGTAAGACAGGCCTGGCCAACAAGCAACCCGCGGGCCGCATGTGGCCCATCAAGTTAAATTGTGCTGCCCGCCGGTTGATTTTATATTTCTATTGAAAGTTTTGTTTCTCGTTGTATGTATATAAAAAAATATTAACTAAATGAAAATTTTCATATGTCATTGTAATAATGCGCAAGGGCAACTACGAACTCCAGTTCTATATTTGATATCCACGAATGCCAAATGTTACTGAAAGAATCGGTTTCGTTAGGCAACCATCTGTAACCATTCCAGACATTTTTTCTCTTAGTAATGCAGGAGAGTAAATGATGACATCGAGCAGCGAGAAGGGGGTTGTCCGTGAGAATCTATGCCCTGTTTCCTACTATGCCCCACAACGCACACGCTTGGGTTCGTCATCTATTCTTCACTGCATAAACGAAGTTATTAATTGAAGTAAATATCTGTTTATGTGTTAGGTTTATTTTTGACTTACTGGCGTATTTACTAAGTTTTTTTGAGTTTGGTTCTGATAGTTGAATAAAAGTGACACCTGAAGACATCAAATCTGTTTTACAAAGAACTTCTGAAATTTATTCAAGTGAATATTTTTTACTCATGCAAGTAAAATTAAAAATTAGTAAGAATTCAATAAAATGTTAAATTGATAAAAGTTATTATAAATTTTCAAGTGTCAAGTGATCGCTATTTGTATTAAGTTTAAAAAGATTTATTAAATATTGGTATTTTTACATAATTATAATACATCATTAGAAAACAAGAATACTAAATTTACTTTAAAAAGTAAATTTTGTTGCTCTGTGTAATTGCTAGTCCACCAATATTTCTACCTAACATTTATTTGAAATTTTTTAACCCTTCAAGATGAATTAAAAGAAAAGAAAAGTTGTTGATGAAAGCAGGAAATTGAATGATCGTTGAGATCCACAATCCAGAACTCAAAATTAATGTATTTAAGTTGTAGAGAGACGGCAGTCGATGTATATAAGGAACAGAACGTTAAAAGACATCATGAGGCAAAACATATATGTAAATTTCAGTAAAGAAGTAAAAATTTCTAAGTTGACTGCGTTTAAATTGCATCTGAAAACTCAGCAAATGATGTTTTGCTCTGTATTATAACAACCATCTACCTTAGTCAAAGCAAGTTATTATGTTGCCATGTTGATTGCAAAGAAAATGAAAGCATTTTCGGATCGTAAACTGGTGAAGGACTGTTTGGAAGCAGTTATAAAAATGTTTTGCCCGATAAAAGCAAATTATTTTCAAGTATCAGTCTTTCACGCCGAACTGTATGTCGTCACATTGATGATATTTCAACTGAAATAGTCGTGACTTTGCGAGATAAAATTAACCAATTCAAAGCATATTCTTTGGCCTTTGGTGAAAGTACAGATATCTCAGATACATCTCAACTGGTGAACACATCTCGACGCGGTGGGTATAATTCATTCCGAGTGACAGAAGAAATGTTAAACCTTTTAAATTTAAAAGACACAACTAGAGGAGAAGATGTTTTCCAGGCGATTAAAAAATGTTTAGCCGAAAATATCTTAAGTTTTGATGCACTTTCCAGATTAACAACAGATGCAGCACCTGCTTTGGTAGGTAAAAATAATGGAGCTGTAAAGTAACTTATGGATAAGCTAGATTGCAGAGGAATTAAAACCAATGATATTTTTATTATTCACTGTTTGATACATCAACAAAATTTGTGCTTTCAAGTATTATCCATGGATCACGTTATGAACGTAGTTATAAAGATAATAAGTTACATTCATTCACATGCTCTTCAGCTTCGGTAATTCCAAGAATTACTTAGCAAATTATCTTCAGAATATGGTGATGTCGTGTATTTTACCAATGTCAGATGACATTTTTTTTAATTAACGGGAGGAAATAGATATGTTTATGAACGAGAAACAAGAATATGTTCCTCAATTAAGTATGATGATTGGTAGTTAAAACCTACATTTTTTAGTGGATATAACAGAAAAAACTTAATCAGAGAAATAAGGACTTGCAAAGGCAAGATAATTTAATAACTGATGTTTGTAATTTTATCAAAGCTTTTAATAAGAAATTATTGTTTGTTATTTGAGTACCAACTTAGAAATAATAATGCTCGATATTTTCCGCTGTTAAATAACTTCCCAAAACAGGGTGTAACCGCTGTCAAATAACTTGACAATCTAAGAATTTCTCGAAATATTCTAATGAAATAAAGAAACTTATAACTGCATTTGATAGTCGTTTCTCAGAATTAGCAAACTATAATAAAATGTTTGAAATATTTTCATGCCCATTTCATGTTGACGTGAACGAACTGTGTTCCTGAAAATCTGCACATGTAGTTAATTGAGTTACAGTTCAACAATGAAATGAAACAAATCTTTTCGTTCACATCAAAAATTAATTTTTACAATACTCATATTACATCCAAGATATATTCCAATTTAACAACTTAAGATATTTTGCACAATGAGTTGTAAGTGCTCTTGGATCCACATATATGTGTGAAACATTTTTTCGAAGATGAAATTTACAAAGAGTTCATCACATGCTTCATTAACTGATGCCAATTTTGAAAACCAGCTAAGATGGGCAACGTCGAACATAAATATAGATTTACAAAAATTAAGTGAAAGAAAGGATAAACAAAAATCTCATTAATTAAGACTCGAGAGTTAATTATATTGAATTATAGTATAATAATAAAGTTTTATTCATGTTGTATTTGTATTACATTTTTAAAAGCACGTCTACCTAAAGTGCGGCCCGCTGTAACGTTACGCGTCATCAAACTGGCCCGTGAAACCATCTGGGTTGGCCAGGCGTGGTGTAAGAGATGCTTGCTTTACTTCAAAATCCACACGGCCAAGAAGATCTGTGCAAATATTAAACATAAAACTCCCCCGTTATTACCTACCATTGAGTGACTAATCTTAAATTTATTTCGAAAATTGCCATATCTATCTATATATATAAAACAGTTCTGTAACTGACTGACTGACGGATTCACTGACTGACATATAATGCGCAGACCAAACCGCTGGACCTAAAGGGCAGAAATTTTGCATGGCGATTCTTCTTATAGTGTAGAGGTGCATTAAGAGAGATTTTTGAAAAATTCTTCTTGGATTTTTTTAAATTAAATTTTTAAGCTGTTTTTGTAACATTCTTTAAAGTTTGCATTTAAAATAATAACTTGAGGGTTATAAAATTTATATCACGAGAAAGATCATAAAAGTTCCTTTAAAATGTGATCTTTTTCGAATCTTTACATCCATCATCTTACTTTTGGTGAATTTTTAAAGATTAATTTTTAGAATTTAATTTATTAAATACCGATCACGGGGTTTTCTTTTCTTTTTGTGATACTTTAAACTAATTTTGCGTCACGTGCATAACAACGAAATAGAAAAAAGAATTTTTTTTTCTTGCTAATGCGGCAGACGATTGGACATAATCCAAAAAATATTAAAATACAGTAAAAGAAATGTTCCTCAAACTGTACTATATTCTTTAGTATGTTTTATTACATTGAATTTGAATATTTTCTTCTTCATTATTTTGTCTATATAAATATCTGTTACGATATTTTTATAAATATATTTTTTCGTTTTTTTATATAAATTGCATACATTGATTGTTGTATTTATTATATATATATATATATATATATATATATATATATATATATATATATATATATATATAGAGAGAGAGATATATATATATATATATATATATATATAGATAGATAGATAGATAGATATAATATAGATATATATATGTTACAGTGAAAATCCGAAATCAGTCAAACCCCGAATTAACTAGGGAAAACGCGTTTTAACTGGGAGCGCTAGAGAAAACCCGAATTAACTAGGGAAAACGCGTTCTAACTGAAAGTACCAGGGAAAACCCGTTTTCCATAGTTAATGTCGGTTTTGTCCAGTTAGAACCGCTTGAATCTGGATTTGTTGCTTGTGAAATTTTCAAAGCAAGTGCAGTCGTTTAGTTTTATTCTTGCAGGGACGTGCTTGTGCTGTTTGATTTATTTACGATGAGTAAAGATAATGTTAATGCTTTTTGTGCTAAAAATTGGAAAAATGGATTTCTTGAACAATTACAGTTATTAAATAAAAAACAAAACCACTTTAATGTTATAACAAGTGATGAATACAACACTCTTTTATCAGAGGTTGAAGAAGCCAAATCTGCCGTTAGCAAGACTTATGTTCAATAGCGCAGATTAAAAAGATTTGACATTCTTGAAATCAGTGGAGTAAAAAAGTTGGTTTCTTAAAATGAGCCCATGAAATATTATTTACCAGTTGAAGAAATTTTTGATGTTATCGAAAGTGCGCATGTGGCCATAGGACATGGTGGTAGAGACAGATCCAAAATTGAAACTTCCAAGTAAATGTGCTAACATAACTACTGGGATGATACAAATTTTTTTTATCGATGTGTTAAACATGTCAACAGAAAAAAAGGAAAGGTTTGGTTTCTAAACCTATTATTCACTCAAAAGTGAACAGTCGCTGCCAAATGGATTTGATTGACATGCAATCTCAGGCAGATAATGAATTTAGGTTAATTATGGTTTACCAGGACCATTTAACAAAGTTTGTGTTACTGCGAGCACTTCAGAGCATAAGAGAGGAAGAGGTTGCTTTGCAACTACTTGATATCTTTTTGACATTTGGGGCTCCTTGTATATTGCATTCTGATAATGAAAGAGAGTGTAAATTCCGTTATAGAGCAGTTATCTACGTATTGGCCAGAATTGAAGATTGTTCATGGGAAGCCTCGTCACAGCTAGTCGCAGGGTTCGGTTGAGAGGGCCAATCAGGACGTAGAAAATATGTTGGCTTCATGGATGAAAGAAAATAAAACTACAAAGTGGTCCAATGGTTTTCGTTTTGTCCAATTCATGAAAAACAGAGCTTTACATTCAAGAATTAAATAATCACCCATAAAAAGCAATGTTCGGGATTGAACCAATAGTTGGACTGACAACCTCAACCTTGGCATCCGATATTATAAAAAAATATCCAAAACGAGGATGAACTTCAGAAAATGTTCGAGGACATGAATGCAGAAGAGCAAGAAACTGAATAAGCACAAGCAGGGGAGTATATGCTTGCTAGTAAGTCGACCAACATTTTTCTAATTAGAAAGGAAGCCAAAGAAAATTTAATAAAACAAGCCAAACGGATGAAAAAGATCTCCGATGCAACACATCCTGAGGTTGATATTGGAGGTAATGTTGTTGTTCCCATTCCAGATGTTGATAGAGCAAAAGCGGACTTGCGAAATCTCATCGGTGTAGTGCTTGAAAAAAATAAAGATGGCCTGTACAAAATCGGTACGAAATATGGAGTTCTGAACAAACTGTATTCGAGGTAAGAGATGATATTTAAACTTAATTAGTTCAGTATTTATTCAATAAATATATGGTTATTATTTATATTAACTTTAAATTCTATAAGTATTTATACAGTAGACTACAGCTAATCAGGAGCGGATCCATAACAAGTCGTTAGGGGGGGGGCGACAATGTCGTAGCCGGGGAATTTATTTCTTCAGCAGTGGGTGGGGGAGAGCAAAAAAAAAATGTTGAATGAGTTTGAAAAACTGATTTTCTTATATTATAATAGAATAAATAGTATTTTGACATAATACCTTTTGTCACTAGCTGTAGGGGGGAGGCGATCGCCCCAACAGCCCTCCCCCCTGGATCCACCCCTGCAGCTAATTGTTCACCGAAATTTAGTAGTATTCCATTAAATATTATATGTAGTAACTATTAGGTGTATGTGTTATAAATAAGCATTAAATTTAGGTATTACATTAATTTTCTTATGTTCATAAATTAAAGAGTTGACTTCAAACTAAGATTGAAAATGTGTAATTTTTTTACAAGTTTAATACAAAAGTTTATCATATTCACTGATTTTCAGATCTGAATTAGATGTATCGCCGCAAATTTTCTTGACTCAAGAGCGAGCACCGGATCAGGAAGTTTTGCTGAGAAGAGCAGCAAGAAAAGGAGCTGTAGGAACTGGACAAGGGTTCGTCCGCTGTTCTTGTAAAAATGATTGTTCTTCAAAGAGATGTTTCAGTATGAAAAATGGTTCTTTTTGCAATTCTAAGTGTCACAGTAGTTTGCCTTTTCGAAATAAGTAATTCGTAATAACGGTACTGTGTTAAACATTATCCAAATAAAGCATTTTTTTTCTTCAATGATAGGTTCTTTCCTCAAACACTAAGTATAGTTTGATTAAAATTAGAACTTGTTATATAACATATTGTTTAAATAATACAATAATTTTGGATAGATACAAATAATATTGTCCAACAAATCAGTCAAAACCCGAATAAAACGGGTTTACCCTAGCACTGTTAGTTAGAACATTGACCGTTGTGTTTAATTTAAATGTATTCCGTAGCGAAGTACAGGTAGTACATGCTTTCAAGGTTTTCAGCTGTATACATGCATATGTACAAGATTTTCAGCTGTGTACATGCATATAACGTTTAAATTTTGCGTTTTACACAAAATGCAAAAGCATAACGAAATCGTCCTCTTTCCTAAGAGATGAGATATTGGATCACAAAATCTGTTTTGATTTCTTAGATCCGAAAACATCTAATTCCAATGGCATACACACGCGTGAAAAAAAAGGAAAATTCATGTTAGAAATTTGATCTATGTCCAAAAACTGCACGTCTCGATAATGTGCAAAAATAATTATACCCTTAAATTCTTCAATACTCTTTCTTTAAAAGTTTAAACTTCAAACTGAAACAATCATCTATTCTCCTCCACTGTAATTTCAGTCATTAGTACATTAAATAAATATTAAAATACAAAAACTGCTTAGCATCAAATTATGAAATTGTGCCAATAAATTCTGCCAGCTAGATACCTTTTAACAATCTAAGCTGTAAAATGATAATTTCGTGGCAAGGAAATTATGCTTTGCATAACAGAGTGCCATTGCCCTGCAGTACCTAATAACAATTTATTAAAAAGCGAAACATCTTTTGTTTGCACGCGAGTAGTTGTGAAAGTTTCTCTGACATGCATGCAAAATAAAGCGATGTTCAGATTTCTGTAAACAGTGTCGAAGCTTTGTGTTCTCAAAGCTGTTCTGTCGTTTACGAGCCCAGAAACGGTATTTTTTTTAAGAGTTGGGGGGGAGGAATAATTGTTCGTAGATGATACATGGATATTTTTATACTCGCGTATAACAATATATCAAATGAGCAATATAAAAGCGAAGCTTTTATGTGACTCAACACAGGTAAAACAACACAGTATTTCAAAACAGGCAAAGTTTAAAGAATAAATGATACTTTTAAATACTTAGTGGATATTGAAGTGAAATAGATGACATTTTCGAATGTTTTATAGCACCTATTCTCTAAAAATATTTTGATGGAAAAGATCCAATTCGGTGGTGGACAGTATAACGTACTAACAAGGGATTTTGATTCATTTTAGATCAGAAAAAAAAATAGAAACAGATTAAGGATTTACGCCCTTATTAAAGGAAACGTTTGTTCATATAATTGCATTTAAAGATAAATTATTTGCTGATTCCATATCATTACAGTATAGAAGGTACACCACATTTTAGTTACTTTTCAGATATCTTCTGCTTTTTATTTATATTGTTCCATTTTCCTGGGTTCGTTAGGATTTAATACAATCTCTTCAGACACTGCACACGAAATAAAATTTAACATTCTGTAAATTCTTCAGGCGCATACACAAATTCAAACAGAAAGCACGTAACAACTGTCATCTATACAGCAGAAAACTCTAAAAACACAAGTCAGGATACCAGAGTCTTCAATACAATACACGCCTAACGTACTTTCAACACATTCAGTTCTCTGAAGAAATTAAACTGAGTTCCAATGCCAATGTCAGGTATATTTATAGACTTCCCAAGCGCTCCCTATCGGTCGGCTAGATGGATATCTCCAGGAGCTTCCAGAAAGGTCTAGACGGCAAATTGGTGACCATTTTGCACCATATCGCCAAATGTGGCAAAATATCGCCAAATTTGGCGAGCAAAATAAGTCACCAAGTACATCGTCAATTCAGCGATAACTCTCATATTTCACTAGATTTCCACAGACTAGTAAAATTCGTAACAATATTAATCTTGTCATGCCTTCTGTTTACTTTCTCTTCTAATGATTCAAAACAATGCTACAATCGATGGGTGTATTACACCCGTTACACCTTTTAAAAAGGAAAAACATGTAGAGTAAAAAATATAATGTACGAATTGTTGAGGTTGCAGCAATTCCTGAGAGGCAGATAATGTTTCTTATTTTTTTTCTTAAGTAGAGTTACTGATATTTCGCTATCGTAACTATTTCATTAGGGGACCTAGTGTTTGTTGGGTTAAAGACTGAGTGTACTCAGTTTAAATACCAATGAACGTCATTAAATACCATTTTGTCCACACTTGATATGGGCACCTTACATCCATAGACCCAAAAGTCCTTCCACAAGGCAGCGGCGGCTAGAGTCCAGAGTTTTTTTTTTTGGGGGGGGGGGGGAAACGTCGGTTCTTAGAGTTATATATATATATATATATATATATATATATATATATATATATAAGATATAAACATCGTCTCATTTTAAATTAAAACTCATTTAGTATTAGGTCTACGATTATATAATTTTAGGCTATGAAAAAAAATACATCGGGCTTTTTTGGGAAGCAGCCCCCCCCCCCTTTGAACCGCCATTGCCAAAAGGCTGGTGGGTGGAGGAAGGTGCCAGCCCTCCAAATGTTACTCTTGGGGGTGCTTGAACAAAATTGAGGTGGCACCAAAGGAGCATGGTTGACTCATCTGTAGGGGACTCCTAGATAAAAAAAAATAGTCGATTATTTCCACAGTTCTGTGCAAAAGACTTTGACAAAATGCCTCATTATATTAAAAAACTATTTAATTAAAGTATTGTAAGCAATTGTAAATTATGCGTGTTTATTATATTGCACTTACCTAAATATTTTTCTGTTCAATGAAAATTAGTCATAATGTTGAAAATAATGTGGGTTCCTAAAGTAATATCATTTCTTTAAAACTGCTCGCGAAATTCCTCAAAATAGGAAACGACATCCATTAGCAATAATTACAGACCCGCAAAATTTTTGCAGGAAAAGTTTTCTTTTATCCGTTTAATCGGTCCCTCGGTATGACTCGCTAAACTCATATAGCTTATCATTTGGAAAAAAAAAAACCTTTTGAAGCAATAGTTTATCCCTATTACAGTACTTTTTATTACTTTTTCAAACACTTCACAAATGAAAGGTAATAAACAAACCAATCTAGACGATTCCGAAACGCTTTTTCGATAATTTGCTCCAGAGGAAAAAGAAAAACACTTCCTATCTTTCAGACATTCGGAAAAATTATTTTGCGGGAGCACAATTTGAAACAAAATTAATTGCAAAAGTTGCTATACAAATTTGAAAAATATAATTTGTGTTTTCTGAATAGTATTTTGATTTTTTTTTCAAATATTGATTGGCGCTTTGGGAAAATTATCAAAACAGAAAAAAAAAATATTTTATTGAAGTTTCTTATTATACGGTGTTTATAACGTTTTATAGCGACTTTATGCTATTCGCCATGCTGCAAGACTTTTCTCACTTCGAGGATATTATTTAAGGATATATAACTTTCCTTAAATCATGACCATTAAACTTTCGAAACAGAATTAACTACGTCATAAATGAGCAAAACTCACCTCTCTTCCAATTTAAGCATATGCCAAAAGTTTTATGCTTGAACAAAGAATTTTCTAGCTGTCCTCCAGCCAGAATTATTTTCAACTTTCACCTTTACACAGTTTTTTATTCAAGTTAATTACATTACTTTAATTTTTCCATTATAGTCTAATTTTATTAAAGATTTCGTCAATTACAGTATATTTCGTACCAATTATTAGTCTTTACTCTTTAAAGCTGTGTTTTTTAAAATAATTTTAGATAAAAGTTAGTTAATTTTTTGTTTTGGAATGATATATATAAAATTACAAGATAAAAAGAACTTTTTATATACAACGTTTTTAAACTTTCTGTTGAATCATATAAACTAGTTGCACAAACCTTAATTATTCTTTTTCACTTTGTTTTATTTATTTAAATCACTTTTTAGTCATTTCCACTATCCAAAGACTTTATAAACCGCTAACTTTTATATTTTTTTAACTTTTCTTTTATAATTTTTCTCCTAAAGATGGCTAAAAGTATTAAAAGAATGCATTGTCATCGTGTTCTGAGCTATTCTAAAAGTTTTAAATGTCTAGCTAGTCGGGAAGTTAGCTAAAAATCGATTGCAAAATTTGTACTGGACAAACACACAAACAAGTTCGAACCGTGACATGTAAGACAACGCTGTTCTCTTAGAGAGACCTACGACCGTCAACTTTGAAATACGATCGAAGTCGTATTTCAAAGACGTATTTAACGGTTCAAAGTCGTATTTGACCGCTGAATTTGAAATACGATCCGTACCTATTACCAACCTACACCGCACGGTACATAACCGTCTATAGATAGTTCTTCTTGTAGTAGATATAGATAGTTCTGCTTCTTGATATATAAAACAGTTTCGTAACTGACTGACTGACTGGCGGATATGCAACGCACAGACCAAACCGCTGAACCTAAAGGGCTGAAATTTTGCATGGCGATTCTTATTATAGTGTAGGGCTGCACTAAGAGAGATTTTTGAAAAATTCTTGTTAGATTTTTTAAAATTAAATTAAGCTGTTTTTGAAACATTCATTAAAGTTTGCATTTAAAATAATAATCGGAGGGTTATAAAATTTATATCACAAGAAAGATCATAAAAATCCCTTTAAAATGAAATCCTTTTCGAATCTTTACCTCTATTTTCAGGTTTTTGGTAAATTTTTAAAGATTAATTTTTAGAATTTAATACCTGGTGGCCATAATTAAACTGACAGTGCTCACAGTGTCCTGTAGCGCGATCTATTTGCGAGAATGACGCCACATTTTGTAGGAAGATTAAACAAGACGGGGGACGAAGGATTCCGCGAAAAAATAAATTAGTTCCAAAAGTCACCGCTAGGGGAATATTTGGCGCTGTGTAATAGAAAATAGAGTGTTAACAAATGCAAATTAATACGGAATAAAATTATCTTTTATTATGCACATTTTCTTAAAATGACAAAGCTGTTCAACATGTGGCTATATTTCTCTCCGGTAACAGAACAGGTTTCCGGTCCTGTCGGGGTAATGTTCTCATAGAAGAATGAACCTACGATAAATTCCGCTGTGAACCCACACCAAACAGTTAACTTTGGTGAATGTAAGGGAATTTCTGTGACTGCATGTGGTGATTTGTCATCCCAAATTCGGCAGTTCTGGGTATTCACAGTTCCATGCAGGTAAAAGTGGGCCTCGTTTCCCCATAAGATTTTCCACGGCCAAGCATCATCCATCTCCATTCTGGCAAGAAAGGTGAGAGCAAAAGTCAATCGCTTATCATGGTCGGGGTACAGTAACTCCTGTACACGGCTGATCTTGTACGGATAGAAGTTGATAATCTTTCGTAAGATTTTCCATACCGTACTGTAAGGCATATCCATATTCCGAGCTAATCCACGAGCGCTAGAGGTGGCAGCAATATTGTCTGGTCCTCTGTCGACAATCGCCGTGGCAACTGCTTCGATTGTATCCTGTGGTACAGGTTTTCGTCCTCTGCCTGACTGAACCTTCAGAGAACCTGTTTTCTCAAACGTCGCAACCATTGCTTTTAGCCCATTAACTGACACAAAACCGTTATCTTTACGCATTTTTTTGTGCGTTCTAAAAGCACGAAGAGCGGCAGACGCATTGCACTGGTTGAGGTAAAATAATTTGACCAGTAACGCACGCTCGACTAAAGAAGGAGACATTGCACATAAACTTTCAATCCGATTGATTCGAAACGTAACACATTGCCTTTTAAAACCCAAGCAGCTGGCACTGTGCCAATGGATGTAACGTGAAATTTGAATAAATAACTTCTTCTTCTGCTCAGCGTACGTGATATTGCATATCACGAGACTTTATCGGTGTTTATGTAGATTTTACGCTTTTTTAAAAGTGTTGCCATATTGCACTTGAACTAAATAAGAAAATGTGAATAATAAAAGGTAATTTTATTCCGTAATTTCTTTAAATACAGTAAAAGAAATGTTCTTCGAACTGTACTATATTCTTTAGTATATTCTATTAGATTTAATTTGAATATTTTCTTCTAGATTATTTTGTCTATAAAAATATCCGTTACGATTTTTTTATAAATATTTTTGGGCATTAATTGCATACATTGACCTTTGTATTTAATTTGAATGTACTCCGTGGTGAAGTACGTGTTTTCAGCTAGTAAATAAATATAATTAATTGTTAAAGACAAGACTCAGAAACTTCAATATCAGTATGAGAGTATTCATGCTACCCGTCAAATTGCTACGACGTCAGAGCCATTAAAGTAAAGTACAAAAAAATTTATAAAAAAAATTAAAGCTCTCTAGTAAAAAGTCTACCCTCATAGAAAAAAACAGGTAAAATATATATATATATATATATATATATATATATATATATATATTTGATAAAATATGGTGTCAGCTGATGCACCGCCTTAATGAGTTTCATGAATGGAGAATTGCCAGTACTACAATACTCTATAGGAAGTGCTTCTCATTCTCGAATAATGTTATAAGCCTAGTACCAACACATTCTCCTAAATTGCGCTTATTACCCTCTTCCACAACTAGAAGAGGGAACTTGCTCATGCGCAAAGAAGGAAAATAAGATTTTTGTCAGTGCCTAATGTTGTTGTATTAAAATGTTCCTGCAATAAAAATGTTCATTCAATTTTATTTGGAAAATATATGTTTATATTTGGAAAATAAATGTGTAATTTTTTCCAACCTCCTGTTCATGTTATCAAGCTTTTTCCTAAGTATTGTGAAAAGTTTAGATAGACTGTGCATTGGCATAGATATATGACAGTATTCCCCCAAGGTCAGAAAAGACAATGGACGAGCAAACCAAATTTCATAAGTGTTTGACATGTTTCATAAACAGTAATTATACTTACATTTCACAAATTTATTTTTATCTATATATAAAACAGTTCCGTAACTGATTGACTGACAGACAGACTGACAGATAACGCACAGACCAAACCGCTGGACATAAAGGGCTGAAATTTTCCATGGCGATTCTTCTTAAAGTGTAGGGATGCACTATAAGGGATTTTTGAACATTTTTTCTTAGATTTTTTAAATTAAATTTTTAATCTGTTTTAGTAACTTTTTTAAGTTTGCATTTTAAATAATAATCCGAGGGTTATAAAATTTATATCACGAGAAAGATCATAAAAATTTCTTTAAAATGTGATCTTTTTCGAATCTTTACCCCCCTTTTCTAATTTATGGTGAATTTTTAAAGATTAATTTTAGAATTTAGTTTATTAAATGCTGATCACATGGTTTCTTCTATTTTTGTGATACTTTAAACTAAATTTGAGTCACGTGCATAACAACGAAATAAATTGTCAAAAAAAAATGTTTGTCTTTCTAATGCAGCAGACGATTGGACATTGTCCAAAAAAATATTAAAATACAGTAAAAGAAATGTTCCTCAAACTGTACTATATTATTTAGTATGTTCTATTAGATTTAATTTGAATATTTTCTTCTACACTATTTTGTCTATTAAAATAACCGTTACAATTGTTTTATAAATATATATATATATATATATATATATATATATATATATATATATATATATATATATATATATATATATATATATATATATATATATTATTTGGCATTAATTGCATACATTGACCGTTGTATTTATTTTAAATATTATTTTTTGTTTTTTTGGCATTAATTGCATACATTCACCAATGTATTTAAAGGGGTCCGGGACACATTTAATTTTTTTTTATTTATTCAGTTAAAATTTTGAATTTTTTTGTGATGGTTAACCATATAATTTGTAAACAAAATCACTTCATAAAACTTCTCAAAATGTTTTTTGAAAGTGTTAAAATTTTAAAATAAAAGTGGGGTAATTTAAAATTGTTATAACTCGAAATATTATTTATCGAATTTCAATTATTTTTCATTTAATTAAACAGAAGCATATAAGTTTTAATTTAGATTCAGTATTTTTAAATATTAATTTAAAAAAAAAAATAAAAATATTTATATTAAAAATTACGAAAAAAATTATGTAACATATTTTTAAAAAAATCATATTTTCAAAAGTAAATATTTTTTTTAATTTGCTGAACCAAAATTAAAGTAAAATAGTTGAAAAAGACATGTTCCAAGTTTTAATCCTTTATCTTGAACGGTTCTTGACTTATAAAGAATTTAAAGAAGAGAAATGGGGAAAAAACCCATTATGCAGAAAAACGCACTTGCAGGTTTAAACAACGCTTGGCTACTATTAGAATGTTTCAAAAAAGAAAATAATTTCTCCTGTTCTAATTAAGATAGAAGCATGATTTAAACGTTATTTTAAACGTAAAAGAACACAGAAATTTTTAATTCAAATTTTTTTTTCGAAAATTCGAACAATTTTGTGTCCTGGACCTCCTTAATTTGAATGTACTCCGTAGCGAAGCACGGGTATTCAGCTAGTATTACATATATGAAACGTCATCAAAACCAGAGGAGACATGGCAGTATTGTAGTCTTGGCTAGAGCGATCAGTAATCGCAGTGTGTTCAATCCAGTTGGTAGAGAAATTATAATTACTTTATTTTCAAGTTATATTATGGACAATACCGTCATAATTACTTGACCAACATATTTACAAGATGATATACAAAGAATGAACAAGCAGGGAAGTCACTGCATCTACTCTACCCAATATACAGACACTAAGAGCCGTGCAGTTGGATTCTCTAGCCAGCACTAGGGAAAGAGGACGTGACTCACCTTTGGATGACCTTCTGTGGGGATAGTTATGCACCGCAAAAGCATAAACGGAAGGAACAGATACATAGTAAATATTAAAGGTAGACTTCGTGTAGCAGTCGCTGAAGGGGAAGGCAGGATTAAAGGGATATAAATTATTGAATGATGAGACCTGGTCCACATAGGATTGCTGGCGAGAGGTGCGTCTCCGGTTTATGATGGAACCGCTAGTGTCGGAGTCCGACTTATCCAGATGTAACCTAAATTTTAACGTTCCGTGCACCTCCAGGATGACATTTGGAGGATCGTACTTTCTCCCACCCGCCCTGACCTCATAGAAGGACTTTTCGGTCAACTGATTTAACGTACCCGTATCCAGCCGAGATACGAAGGTATTTAATGGCGCTTGTCGGGACTCGATCAGAGCAACAGCAGTACCGAAAGCCGACGCGTTACCACTAGTCTACCTCGGCCCAGATTTTTTGCATTTTTCTCCTCTAAAATTTTACACTGATTAACACCGTAAAAGCATCTTAGATAAATTGGTTGAAAGGGTAAATGACATTAATGTCATTGATCCGTATATATAAGAAAAGTTTTGTAAGATACACAAGAGATTTTTTCTATTTTTTATGAAATACCTCGAGAAACTGTAACAAATGAACGACTGATAATTATTTACAGAAAAAGAAGTTATTACTTATTTTGTGAATTAGAAATTAGAGATAAATTGCATGCATAAATTTATCAATCTTTTATCGGAAATGTAGGAATTCTTAAAAACGAAGTTCTAGACGAAAACGAAACGAAATTAATAAGTTCTCATAAAATTATGTTTACTGCCGGGCCTTTATTGGAAACGAAGCTCTTTATAAAAACTTTGTTATGAAGAAAATTCATTAAACACAAATTAACTTACTAAGTTGAAAAACCTTAATTTAATAAAAGGAAAACTGAATGGAAAAAACTGAATTCCCGTTTACGGTGCGATGAATCCTCATTTGTGTATGTAAATGCATTTTGCTTTTGTGGTAATGAGTTTATAAGCAAAATTAATAAAAAAGGCGTATATTGCGAGCGGAACTTTATCTAAAAATTCTCTATGAGTGTATATAAAAAGGATTAACAAACGAAAAGCTTACTATTAAATTACGCCAAGGAAATGTCGTGTATTCGCGGTATTAAAGACCTTTTCTGAAATTCTAGCAAAGTAAAATGCAAATATTTTCTTGTTTTACATTACATATAAATTAATTAACTATGTAAAAAATCCCTATATATATATATACAGTGTGACAATTATTCAGCTATATAATAAAAAAACTTGATAACTTTTGAACCATTGGCGAGATTCAGTGAAAACTTGGAGACTGAATGCAGGGTATGTCGGGATTTTTTTGAGCATGCGCACTCGTATTATTGTTGTTCATTTTTCGTTGAAAATGCTGAAATACAGTGTTTCGGAGCGTATATCCATCGTCTAGGCCAGGTGTAACGAGGAATTCGTTCCAGAAATAATTAATTTGGTTGGGTTCATAACACACGTTAAATTAATGTAAAATCTCTAATTCTAAATAGTTGTCACTTAAAATAAAATAGTGTAATTTCTATACCGTACCCTCGGCGTGTGTTCTTCAGAATTTAGCCGTTGCCCATTTCTCTTAAACCGTTAATGCTTCAACCATAATTTGCTTAACCAGGTGTTAGTCTCAGGATTCCCTTGTTAAGTTTCACTAAAATGCACTTTTTATGGCTGGTAATTGCAGGGTGTGTCATGTGAACATCCAACTAGCTTTTGTCCTCGCATGCCGTGTTAAGTTTGCTCACTAAATTGGACCATAAAATCAGTTTTAAGTTAGAGATAAATGTGTGTCCTCTTCTATCCCTTTGTCCGAGAGAGTTTTTCCCACGAGTGAACTTGGCGTCAGCTTGGCGTGAAAGCACTCTCCGAGAAGTTCTTTCTCCCCTAGTTCGACCAATCATGCAGAGGCGCGAATTTCGTAGTATCAGGGCTAAACCCTTCACGGGCCTCCATTTCGGTGGCGCGCTCGGTGCTCTCCTCTTGGCGAGGTTTCGGCATGGCCGGGTTCTTGTTTTTGGCCATCAAGCGCTCGCGTAGTTTTTACTATATTTTCCCTCCACGCTGAGGTAAGGTTCCGTACGCGTGGCACGGGTGGTCTTTCTTTGTTCACTTTGGCGCTTTTCTCGCTATTGTAACCCTCCTTTTCCGCGTTTTTGCAGGCCTGTCCAGTGATTATAAGAAATGGTAGAGAGCTATTTTTTAGAGAGAGTTGTCTCTTATATATTTAGGTTTAAGCACCTCATCAGTTTTGGCACTGCCAATTCTGCATCGGGGGGGGGGGCTATTTTTTTATATGTCAACGATGCCATGTTAGATATAATCTTCAGTCTTTAGACCAATACGGTCATTTTTGTATTTCGCTGCAGCTCTGTAAATTTCTCTTCATATTATTCAAGACTGACTCCATGTTTACTGATACCGAATAAATTACTTGTTATTTTAAAAAAAAGAGACCTTGGCAGATTATTTTACTTTCCAGCTTCTTCCAGCTTTATTTAAGATGATGACGGTGATATACATAGGGTTATTGTGATAAACGCATTCCACTATCTTCATGTATCGATTTGGCCGTAAGTGAGTGTTGTATTTCAACCGATGTACAGAGGGATCATCCTCCAGCACTTTAGATTTTTTACTGAAAGACGATTATCATTTCTTCTGTTCCGATCCTGAATACGTTGTGCCGAACACCACTTTCCAGCCATCCGAACTGTCGGTCTACTCCTTCCGTGGGCCTCTCAATAGAGACAGGTGCCGTTCATCGCCTCCATTATTCTACAATTTAGACGACTTCCGCTTCAACATCGTTTCTTCAAAATAGACTGGTCCATGTTCTTCATTAAGACTTTCAGCTTCCACTAAGACTGTCTCTGTCCTTAATTTCCCCATGACTTTACTAATTTTAAATTCATTGAAAGCAACCTCCAACAACTTATTACTACAGAAAGTGTCATAAGAACTATTACTACAAAAAGAGACGTATACATTCCCCACGATATCACATCCTTACCTTTACACCAGGGGTCCCCAAACTTTTTATCTCGTCGACCCCTTTATAGAACATTTGCCTTCTTATCAACCCCCATATTAAGTATTTAACAAAATCATCAAATCATTTTTTCATTTTTGATGTTAAGCAAATAGGAGACCTGCATAATAACCCAACGAACGAATTTATAGTTCCCATATCTTATAAAATCCACCCAATAACATTAACAGAAAATGAGACATTCTCCATTGTTATAATAATTTTAAAAAATAATAGCAAAATTATGGATAGATGGAAATTTGCTTATAGTTCTTAAACCGGACGTGTAATATTAAGTAAAATACACAATTATCGTTGAAAATATAACATTAATTATATTGGATGAAAAAAACCCTTACTGTCATTTTGCGACTACTACTGAATACCTAAAAAATATGTTAACATACCTTTTTAGTAAAATAGTTGATATTAGTGTGATTGATGTGTCTGAAGGAAAGCAGCGAAGTTATTGATATTCGGTTGAAAATTGGTAAGATTTAGTCGCAAATCATCACGAATTCCCGAGTTCAATATGTTCCTCTGTTTTGTTAAAATTGCATTCGCGTGGCTAAAACCAGCTTCAACCGTGTATGAAGCTGGGAATGCAAGTATGATAAGTTTGGCTTCTGCTCTCAGCTTGGGATAATTAGTGCCAATATTGTTATTGCTCCAAAATATACTGAGGTTTTTATTTTTAAACAATGCTTTATCTTCGAGATCTTTGCTAGCAATGGATATTTAGAATTGGAAGGAATTATAATTATATCTAAATTTTATCTATTCAGTACCATTAGATAGGAAAAAGATAATAAAAAGTGTCTAAATTTAATGTTTTTCGATGTATTATGGTATTTTCTCTGTAAAAGATAAAATATCTACATTTAGATACAAAATACTTATAGTGACAGTGCAACGTATGTCTGTGTATAATGAACCACCAGCGTTCATAATATGTTTGCAATACTAGTACCGTTGCCAGATGTGTGAAAACAGAGAAACACATGCTGTAAGCAGCATAGGCTAAGGCAAAACTCAAGCTATAACTAGGGTAGTCAGTAGTTGTCATATCCGTATTTCGAATTTTTATTGGAATATTCTATATTTTCCTAGACAGTTTAATAGATCCTCTTTGGTATTAATCGACCCCCTTTCAACTCTCGTGTATTCATCGACCCCCTTTCGACCCTCGTGTATTCATCGACCCCTAGAGAACTCTTGTTGACCCCTTGGGGTCGATATCTACCACTTTGGGGACCACTGGTCTAGGCCTAATATTCGAGCAAGAATTGCAGAATTTATTGCAGAATTTTGCTCTTCGTCTGCGCCACATTACAGCCATTGATAGCAAGCGTATCGATCATGTCATAAACTAAATCCGATTATTTGAAGTTACTTTTCAAATATGAATAAACTTTTTGATCTCAGTACTTTTTTTTTTTTAAATTTGATTTTTTATTTCATATAGCTCAATAATTGTCACCCTGTATGTATGTGTGTGTGTGTGTGGTTTTTAAAAGTTTCTTATGAAACGTTTTTGTTCATAAAAATTTCTCATGTTTCTACAAATCGGAAACAAATTATTTGTAAAAATTTTTTAAACTAAACTCCATGTCGAATTACGAAAAATGCTTTCTGTATGGCAAGAAACTTCGTCATATATTAATATTTTCGTTATATTGAGATTTATTTTTATATAAGTTTTGTTCAATTTTCTGTAAAATATATCGTCATTATATTCGCCATCATTTATTTGAAGTAATATATTTGTGAGCATAGAATCTCCTTAGGCTTTCATAATTTTTTTTTTTTTAAATTCATCAAACGGCACACACAACGGCTGTTTTAAGGCTGCCGTGTATTAACCCTAATGGATTCGCTCATCTCAATTTCAGACTATGGAGAAAAATTGTCCAAGGATTGCCGATTTGGATTTAAAGATTCTTAAGAAATGTACTCCGTAATAGAGAAAGAAATTTTTATCTTTGGAACATTTTTCGTTTTTAAAAAAATGCAAATAATATTTTAAAATTTTAATTATCCGGAGGAAAAAATCTGGTCTAGTGTGTTTTAAACACTCATAAATCCCTTTGGTGGCCGAAATTTATAAAATGAATCCTGTTGCAAGGTGCAGAAAAGTTCAGGCTCTCTTAAAATACCATTTTTATTTGATTGTCAGCCTTTATGTAGCTGTAAAGAGTAGAAAAAAATTCTCCATATGTTTACATAGAAATGAGTGAATCCAATAGTGTTAGTACATAGCAGCTTTAAGATTTACTTCGTACCATACTTGGGGATTTCAATAGAGCATTTGTACATGTAACTCAGATATGTTATAGTAGTCTTTGTACTATTATTATCCACCAGATCCCCAGCTCTCTTTTTAGAATAACCATTTAGAAGGGTGTGGCTTTCTATCCCCTTGGACACACCAGAGTTCTAATCCCTAGACACCACAGGGACTTCAAGTGTGGGAGTAAGAGAGTAAAACTGACCCTTGGAGAGATGCATTGTGCGAACACTATGGTGTTCCGTGTTTTCGTTTTCGGAGGGCGACTCCAGTGAATCAAGGTGCGCTGGTGATATGTATAAAAATGTTGTAAGTTTGCAATTTCGTTATTTTGTAAAGTTTGTAATTTTTTACATAGTAAAGGCTGCAGATTTTAAATGATTCTTGAGTGTTTCATTGACGGAGAACATTACATTTTCAACTGTAACGTTTAAAGAGCATATACAGGGTGTCCAGCGAAGGAGTCCCTGATTTCAAAATTCAAAATCTCACAAATAAAGATCTGTAGAAGAATGCAACAAACGGTATGTTTATTGTGAAAGCTGTAAGAATTTTATACACTAATTTTCCAAATAGTTACAAAAGCTGCTAAAAGATGGCGCTCTTAGCCAAATTTTACTGGCGCAGGGATGGATTGGCCTCTATTCGCCGGACCTGATTCCTTGTGACTATATTTTGAGGGGCACAAGATACTGTCTACAGGAAACATCTCAAGGTGCATCTACACACAAGGGAATCAACTCCCCCGTCGCCTCTTGACACATTTTTGTGTCGATTAGTCCCCCCCCCCCTAACGTGGGGAAATATTTCGTGGTTTTGATCTTTCGTCTTAAAACCGCCAACCGGGGCGGTCTGAGGCGAATCATCAAAAGCGCGAGGGACGCCATAATACCTCTTCTAGGCAACGGGACCAATAAATCACTGCTTTCCCACACGCTTCGCTCTCTGTTTCGCGAGTGTGTGCTTGCAGGGTCACCACGATGGACGAGCTTCAATCGGCGATCTATGTGGCAGCTGAATCGATTTCTGTTGAGACACTACAGGGTGTGATGGCAAATTTTATTGTTCGTTTGAACCACCTCCGTACAGCGAATGGTGGGAATTTTGAAAAGATTGTGATGTAGTCATTGCAAAGATTGCTTGACTTAATTTGGTTTGAGAAGCGGAGTACCTAGGTTGGTGTTGACATTATCTCCTGTAAGAAAGTTATATGTAATCAAGGTGGAAGTGCTCAGTAGTAAAAATTTTAAGAAAAGAACTAAATATTAAGATAAAAATAACGCAAATAAAATAAAATAAAATAATTGCAGTAAAGTTAAATCAAAACAGAAAAGTTAACCTTATGAGAAAATATTAAAGTTACAAGGTAAAAAGATTTAAATGAAAAATTAGAAAAGTCTAATGATCTACGAAAAAAAAATAATGAAGTTAAGATAAGGCCCAAAAAAGCAGATAAGCATAAGAATACAAAATTATACTTATATGCTTTTGTTTATTTTACAATTTTTTATTTTTATTTTTTAATGATTTTATGATTTTTTTTATTTTTTATAATTTTATGAATTCGAGGTCAAATGGAACTGCAATGAAAAGAAAGGCCCTATCCAGGACCATACACTTCGTATCTAGATAATTGCGGTATTCAAAGGGAGAAAGCTAAAAATTGCAGAAGAGTGAATTTGGAAAAAGTATGACACCGGCCGGGATCGTACCCACAAAGTCAGTGATTCCAGGTTAGCGCGAAAGTACGGTGCTACGATGGCACGCAAAGAAGCAAGAAAGATGCGTAGAGTTGCAAGGTAGGGAAGTTAACGTTAGCATTTAAGGAGACACGCTCGGGGGCTCTTACGATTAGCCCTGAGGGAAAAATCGTAATCTGGGAACTCAACAATTAGTTCGTCCATCGGAACAAGTGTTTAACTGTGTTACCTAGGCCAGAGCCTTCTAACACAGATATTTCATGAATATGTCATCGGAGAGCAGAAATAACACAGAAAATAAGAAGAAAGTTCGATGAGAGTCAATAAAAGTTCAGGAAATTGCAACTCAAGAAGTGAAGCAGTGGATCTTATGGTCAGAACTTTGGATGGTGAAAGGAACAATTCTGATTGGATGTCTCCTGGATCTTCAAGTAATTCGCTGATGTGGGTGGAGTTTACGGCTGTCTGTAAGATGGAAATCAATTGGCTAGTGTAGCGAGAATAGAGAAAAGAGATTGGATAGAAAGATAAGGTCTGGGATCCGTGAGTTCGATAACTACAAAAATGAGCAAAGCCAAAATGGATTTGCTCAGAGACAGATAATTAAGTTAATAGAAAGTTTAAGGATAGGAAATAGATATTTATTTTATTTTATAAAATTTTATAGATGTTTTTTGCCTTGGCAAGCCAAGTATTGTTTTTATATTTTTTATATTTTTATTTAAATGACGAGGACAAACAAAAAGTTAAGACGGAAGACTCAGGATGGCTCGAGGCCTTTTCCTGTTAGTGGGGTCAGCGTGATCATAGTTTGCAAGATTAGAAAGGAGTTCACTGTCAATAGAATTGTGAAAGTTTATAGCTTGATTTTTGAGGTAATTTCGAATAGTAGGGATATTTAATTCCCTGTAAATACAAGTATTTCTGAAATACCAATCCGCATTAACGATTTGTCGAATGGTACTGCTCTGAGCAGATGCGAGTTTTTTAATATGGGTGTCTGCACAATATGACCACGCTGGCCCGCCATAAGTTAAGATAGGACGAAGATAGGAGTTGTAAATGAGCATTTTATTGACTAAGCTTAATTTGCTATTCCGAGAGATTAGTGGGTAAATTAATCTTCTGGCTGCTCGGAATTTGTCCCTGACATGTAAGATATGTTGTTTCCAAGTGATGTTTTTATCTAAAACTATACCGAGGTATTTGACTGTATCAGACCAGGGGATTTTTGTGTTACCTATTTGTATTTGGTGACTGTTGAATGTCTTTTTACGTTTAGATGTAAACATGACAGCGACGCATTTTTCGGAATTAATTTTAATTTTCCATTTGTCGAGCCAATTTTGAATGGAGGACATGTGGGTGTTGATGTATTTTACGGCGTATTTAAAATTTTTGTTAGTAGCATAAAGGGCAGTGTCGTCGGCGAAAATAGCAATGTTTGTGTTAGTATTTTGAGGGATATCGTTGACAAAAAGATTAAAAAGAATTGGGGATAATACTCCTCCTTGAGGTACGCCTGAATTAATTTTAAATTTACTGGAGAGATAGCCATTAATTCTTACTTGAAAGGTACGATTTTTGAGATAGGAGATGAGAATGTGGATGATTTGGGGTGGGAAGTTATAATTAATGAGTTTATGGATGAGACCGTTGATCCAAAGTTTATCAAAAGCTAGTGAGATGTCAAGAAAGAGAGCTGCTGTGGAGGATTTATTTTTCTTAGCACTGGCGAGGTTTTCGGCTAGACGATAGACTTGATGAGGGGCTGAAAGAGATTTTCTGAAGCCAAATTGGTAAGGGATAATGATTTGGTTTTCGTCGAGATGCTCATTAATTTTCTTAGCGATGAATTTTTCAGTTAATTTACTAAGGGAATTAAGAAGGCTGATAGGGCGGTAGCTGGAAGGAGAGGAATGAGGTTTATTAGGTTTTAAGATTGGGACGATTATTGAGTTCTTCCAGCTGTGGGGAAAGTGTTCAAATTTAAAAATAGAGATGATAAGAATGGTAATTTTGAATATATATTTAAAAGGAAGGTTTTTGAGCATCGTATTATTAATGTTATCTTCTCCGGGAGATTTTCTATTGGGAAGTTTTTTAATGTATTCTTTGATATCTTCTGGGACAATAAAGGTGGTGGGGCTTTCGTGAGGGGTGTTAAGAAAGAGATTAATACTATTTTTGACTATGTTTTCAGTGCTAGAGTGAGAGATTTGATTAAGGGTGAAGTTTTTAGCGAAGTTTTTGCCTATTACTTGGGATTTTTCCATATCAGTGAGAACGTTTTCGTTAGTTTCGGGGTCAATAAGAGGGGGAATGGAACGGAATTGATTTTTGAAACGCCTGGCGGCTCTCCAAATGGAATTGCCAGTAGTGTCCAGTGATTCTAAGTAATTATTCCAATTAGTATTAGATTGATCTCGAAGGTAAAATCTGAGGTCTTCTTGAGTTTTGTTCATAATAGTTTTGTTAGCATTAGTTCTATTGTGCTGCCATGTTTTGCGTGCTTTGTTTTTGTTGTTTATGAGAATTTTAAGGTGTTGGTCATGGATGGCTTTAACAAGAGGGGGGATTAATTTAGTACTTTTAATTAAACTTTCGTTTATGTCAGTAGTAATACTAGAGACTAGGTTTTCCAGATCGTTGATGTTATTGACAATGGGGGGAATGTATTTAATATTATTTAGTTCATTTTTGAAATTATCCCAGTTAATTTGCTTAGTATGATTTATGATGAGAGGGTTAGTGTCAAGAGGGATACGAATTTCGACTGGGTTATGGTCAGAAGTTAGTTCACAATGGGAAGTTATGGAGAAGTCATGAGGGAAACCTTTTACAAGGGCAAAATCGATGATACTTTCAGAGTTATAGGAGAAGTGGGTTGGGGAAGTGGGGGCTATAATATCGAAATTTGTTTTGCTAGTAAAGTTATAAATTAAGTTTCCATAAACATTATTAATTTTACAATTCCATAATTTATGTTGAGCATTTAGGTCACCAAAGATAAGGGTATTAAGATTGAGGGAGTTTAAAGCGTTAAGGTCTTCATTAACATGATTATAATTTTGCATAGGAGGAATATAGGTTGAGATGATGGTATAGAAAGGGAGGTTATTTAATTTAATGTTGATAGCGGTGGCGTTAATACATTTAAGGGGGGGGGAGAATGATTAAGTGATGAGGGAGGGTATTTTTAATCAAGATAGCAGTACCTCTCATGGGGTGGATTGGGTTAATATAATCATTTCTGTAGGTAGTGTAATTGTAGACTTTGAGATTATCCGCTGGTCTGAGGTGTGTTTCCTGAATTAAAATGATATCGGGGTTGCGCTCATTTACAAACTCCTTGAACTCACGGATTTTAGCACTAATACCGTTTGCGTTCCATGCGAAAACAGACAGAGAAAGGGGGGCCATTAACCGGTGTTTTGAACACACTTAAAGAGCGCGTGGAAGAAGCTATAAAGCTTTTCCTCCGCGGTTACATTTAATTTTATATTTTCTCTAGCAATACGTAGGTTATTTAATATTGAAGAAAAGTCTGTTATATTTAGTTCTTTCGTTATTTCGTTTATAATTGTATTAATTTCCTGAAATTGTTTTAATAGGGAAAAACCATTAGGTGAGGGAGAGTTGTCATTCGAGATTGTAGGGAGATTGTAATTGATTTGGTCGTTAGATTGGGTTGGGGGTGAAAATTCGGACATATTGATGTTAGTTTTAGTCATTTGGGCAAAGGAGATATTAGGAGTTACAAGTTTGGTTGATTTTAGGGCTTCTTTGGCTTCTTTTTCTGCTTGTTTCTTAGCGGCTATGTTATGGGGAAATTTAGGGCAGCCTCTCCAGTTAGCTGGGTGATTTCCTTGGCAGTTGCAGCATTTTGCTGCTTCTACCTGTTTACTTTCAGGTTTAGTGTTTTTGCATTCGCTGGTGAGGTGATTTCCAGCACATTTCACGCATCTTGGGTCCATTAGACAGAATTTACTATGATGGTGGAAGTGTTGACATTTAAAACATTGGGCTGTCTTGTATGGGGAATTATAGTATTCGACTGAAATTTTGATGTAGAAAAGAGAATTTAGTTCGAATATAGTTTTAGCCTGGTCAGTTGGGGTGAGTTGAACTTGAAAAAGGGGGAGAAAGGAGCCGTCTTTTCTAGTTAGCTGGGCTACTTTTATGACAGTAAAACCAAGTTCAGTTAATTTTTCTTGAATTTCGTCAGTAGTAAATTCCTTTGGCAATCCTCGAATGACAACTTTTATAGGGCGGACAATACCTAGTGGGAGAATGAAACCTTTGATTTTATTTTCTTCTAAGTATTTTGTTATAGATCTATGATCTTCTTCAGTGGATGGGTCTAATCTGATAAATTCTCCGCCTATTTTCGCATGGAATTTTCTTATGTCATTAGGTCCAGCAATTGCTGTTAGAATTTGTCTGTAATTTTCAGTTTTGACTATGGTTATATGTTTGATTTTTGGTTTGGCTATGGTGATTCTTGGGCTATTTTCATTATTTTCATTTAAGTTAGTTTCTTTAAGAGAGTTATATTTATTTTTAGTTGAAGTAGCTAAACCTTCAATAGCTATTGGTTTTTTGGCCGTTAATCTGGCAGCTGGTACAATGAATCCATCGTTAGAGCTTGAAGTGCTGGCAACGCCAGTGGAATTTGCTGGGTGTGTTAGTTTTGCGCGCTTTGACTTGTTAGTTAGAGAAGGAAGGTTAGAGTTTGGGTTAATGATAGCATACATTTTGCCAATATGATCTCCGAGCTTACCTAACTTGAAGACTTCGAAGACATAGGGGTGTACAAGTTCCAGGCTTTCATAAAGTTCCGGGCTAATGGCTCCTTCGATTAATCTCTGGAGGATCAGTCGATCTTTCTCATTCAGTTCGGTTAAGTCAGGCATTGGGGTGGTTTTGTCGGGATCCAACATAGGAGGACTTTCGTCCACGCTTATCTCCATTCCGTCAGTAGTCGCCATGCACAGAAGAAAAAAGACGTCTGCTCTCAGCGAAAAACAACAGGAAACCCTAATTAGTTCGTCAAATGACTACGAGTTTATATATGCATGCTGATACGAGTTGTAGAGCGCCATCTTTTTTCAGCTTTTGTAACTATTTCGAAAATTAGGGTATAAAATTCTTACAGCTTTCCCGATAAACATACCGTTTGTTGCATTCTTCTACAGATCTTTGTTTTCAAGATTTTTAATCTTGAAATTAGGGACTCCTTCGCTGGACACACTGTAAAAACTTCAATCTGTTAACCTTGATTTAATGTGGGTTACGTGTTACATTTTATTGGACATTATTTACGTAGAAAGAAATCCGCGAGTTGGGCGGGGGAAACGAAAACGGAAGGGGGCATTTTAATTCAGCTTTTTAATAAGCTGCTTTTTATTCAGCTTTTTAATATCAAGTAAATTATGGTCTTTTATCTTGAATCTTTACTTTTTAGTGAGGTATTGGTTATTAACGTCATATGCAAGCGGCAAGATTTTGCAAAATTTATTTTCATTCTAATGCCATTAAAGATTGGATGTCTTATTTTCCTATTCCACAGTATCTTATGTTAAACCTTCACCAGGGAAAAATTTGTACTCAGTTACTTGATTTAACGACAATTTATAACTTATAGGAATCTTAATTTTAGTGTACATTCCGTTAAGGTAAGTATAAGTATAATTTAATTGTAGGAATTTGTTTTGGGGCTTTATTTAAGAACTTTCATTTGTAATTTTATAAATTCCATTGGGACCGACATTTATTGGTATAGAGTACAATTAATTTTGCCATTACCATGCAACACTTTATTTGTTACTAGCTTTGGTTATTTCGGATTTACATCTTGAATTAACGACTGTGTGTTTCTTTAACTTAGGATTAGGCTGTTATTTAAATCGAAATAAAAACGACCAAGATAATCAAATAATGTATTAATGAACTTTTAGTTTGCGGTTTGAATTATTTAGGATATCAATTTCTCATAGATTTATAGAATTTAGAAATTATATAAATTTCTCATAGAATTAACGACTGTGTGTTTCATTAACTTACGATTAGGCTGTTAATTAAATCGAAATAAAATAAACTCAAGCGAATCGAGTAATATATTAATCAACTTTGAGTTTGCGGTTTGAAGTATTAAGGATATAAATCTCTCATAAATTTTTATATAACTTTCGTGAAATGTTTTATTTTTGAGTTTTTTAAAAGTAACTTCCTACGAACAGTCTACTTTCAGAGGAAAGAGTTCGAACGGTGTAAAAAATTGCGAGCATTACTCATAATTAGGGTAAAACGCTTCTTCTTATGGATCAGTTTGGAAAAAAAAAATCTGACATTCTTTCAATGAGTTATTTACGTGGAAATTAAAAAGTATGGAAAGATAATTTATTAAAAATGTTAGCGAAAGACATTTTACAAAAATTTTAATTAAATTTAAATTTAAAAGTAATGCGCAAACTTTTTCCCGTACTCCATCAACGGCTAACAATATTCCCTTGAAAAGTCCAACACTTTTAAAGTTTCATGGGAACTTCACGCTTAGATAAAGAGTAAAATTTTTATGAAAGAGGAAAAAGTCAAAAATGCCGGACACACACTGCGTTCACGATGTTGAATGTAATTTATTTTGAGCGACAGATGGCGCTGACATCTTTTCCTTCTTATTCACTAAAAACCATTGAAAGATATTGGTATAAAAAAATGGCTAAATTCTTGGAAGCAGGGAAGGAAATCTGATGTAATTTTTAGAAGCCTTTGTTATTTATTTGACGCAAAGCTCTTGAACTTCGTTGCAAAAGATAGTTAATAGTATTAATAAAATAGCTTATGTATAAAATTCTATTTTTATTTTCACAAGGATAGGATTTATCACATCATGAATAATTTATTTAACCCGTATTTATGTTCCTTCTCTTTACTTTATTTTCAATTTCTTTAACTTGGTATTTTACATTATTCTTCCATATTTCTCCCTCCATATATTTTTTTTAAAAATAATATGGATAAAAAAATTATTAGCATAACAATGCTTTAGAATTGGAGAAACCAGAAACTCGTTGCTCAAAACGTTTCGAAATTTCAAGAATGACATTCTAAAGAAGTATTTTGTGCATTTGTGAATTCCCAGGAAAAAATATATTCCGACGATTATAGGGTTAGAATGTTTACTGGATATTGGGAAGATGTGAGTAAATTCGCGTGTCGTGTTTTGTTCATTTACAAACAATGTAACAAAATATATTCTTTTTTCATGGTAAAATAGATACAAAAATGTTATTCGGTGAATATTTTGTATATTTGTGACATTCCAGGGAAAGGCATCCCGATAATTATATGTTTAGAATATTATCTAGTTTCTGGTTGTTTATGAAATAATTCCTTAACCGTTCAGCGGGTGTGCCAATTTTTGGAACACCAGAAGGCGCGCGTGACCCAAAGTGCAATATCGCTTTCATCCTTGATTATTCCTTTTCTAATAAACTTTTTTTTCCAATTGAAAATAATAATTCAGAGTTTTATGATAAGATATAAAATGTTGATAATATTGAGATATATTTATAATTAAAGAAAAAATAATGCAGATACAATCGCCTTATTTCAAGACTGTCCGGTTTATTGGATCTAAGGACAACTTGCGAATTGATTCCTATAATGTCCAAAAACATAAAAATCTACGAGAGTCCATCTTCGTGATATGCCGGATACCGTGTAATAGCTGAACATTTGACCGACTACATCAACTTCTGTCATATTGTAATTCATTATAATCGCTGGTTTACCACTGTTAAATCACGACTAACATTGAATGGAAAGGAACACAAGTGTCAGAAAATCAGATCTGCATTAGAAAGTGTGTAGCTATAAATAGAAACGGCTTAGAACATTCACAACTTACATATAAAAACAAACTTTTCAAAATTACGAAAACGTTGCCCTTTGTACACGGGCAACCGGAACAAAGTGCGGGAACTGAAGGATTAACCATGCTTCGTTTACAAACTATGTAAAAATGTAAACACTCGCTTTTACTTATAAGCAAGTATTTCCGAAGCATAATGTGTTGATCTGAATATGATTTATTGATTAAAATATCATCTATTGCTTTCATGAGATAATTTCTAAATCTTTCTTCGGTTATAAACCTTATGCATTTATGCTAACCTCGTAGGTCTGAGGAGCCTAGTGGTACCGCGTCGGCTTTCGGTACTGCAAGTGCTCGGATCAAATCCCTACAAACGTCATTAAAATAACTTCATATCTAGTCCGCATATCAGCATATTAAATCCATAGACTGGAGAATCCTTCTATTAGGTCAGAGAGGGTGGGAGACGGTGCGATCTCCCCCGATGTCATCCTGGGGGGTGCTCGGTATAAATGGAGGTGGTTCCTGACTAAGTCAGACTTCGACCATTGTGGTGCCATTATAAATGGGAGATGCACCCCTCAGCGCGCTAGCCTATATGGACCTGATCTGGAATAATTCCGGCCAAGGGGACATAAAGGAAACAGCATCTAAAATCGTAGAAAAACAACTTCTCGTCTTTTTTGAAGATCAGAATGAACGAAAGGTGGTTCTATAAATATTTTATACTAGCTATCGAATCACTTGACACTCGAATCACAGTTCACTTGAATTTAAATTTTTTTTCACTTTTAATTGCCAAAAAATCGCCCAAAAATCAGTACATCTTCAAATGATCTATTTATGATTAAAAAGTTTGAATTAAAAGTATGAAAAATAGAAAAATAGTTAAAAATTAGACACACGATGAAACATTTCTTTTCAGTGATTCATTTTTTAGGGAGAATCACGCTGTGTTTACATCGTAAAACATGGCGGTTACACAGAGAAAAAAAAATTTCTCTGTGTAACCGCCATTTTTTTTTTTTTCGTTCCGTGAACCCACTTCTCCGAGTTCAAATCCACTGCACAGGGGAACTCGCTTTTGGTGAGTCGTACCCATGTGGGAAAGTGGGTTCTAGAACCCAGATACCAAGCGGGTAATTTATCCGGCACCAACTCACTAAAATGGGATATACGACTCACTTTAAAGTGTGTCGAAAAAACACACCAACATGAGTAGACAAACTCTTCTTTCGAGTTCAATATCTCACTTTATTTTGGGTTATAAAACCAATGACTAATGAGTTTTTTTAAGTGAATTAGTATACGCTACAGTACTCGAAATGTTCCCCCCCCCCGTCGTTAAATTAAGCGATTTTATGCTAGTAATTCATTATTCATTGTTTTGTATATTTATTATCTCAATTCCCCCCCCCCTATCCTTTCTTGTGAAAAAAAACCTGCGCTATACACCCATATTTGGAATATAATTAGTATTAAAATTTAAGGATTTTTTCCAAAGTCTTATAAAAACAAATCTAAATATTTGTTATAAAATATATCTTACTTATATCATAAGTGATGAAAGCCTGCCTAAAAGTTATAAAGATATCAAATATTTAAAATGATAATCAAGCATCCATTATTTTTTGCAAATCTGTTTCATTCACAGGAATAACCGAGAAGAAAAAGAAGCTCCAAATAAAAGAATATGCTGGGATTTAGCGGGATGCTTCTATATACAGAGGCTGTTCACACATTTTTTAGACGATGTATATTGTATTCACAAAACTAAATTACATAAAATTCTTATGTTTTAAATGTTCTATTTGACATCCCTTATTCTGAACTATCTTTCGACACCGCAATTTCCAGGATAATAATGCCTTTTGAAGTGTCAGAAGAGGTATTCTATCCCATTCCTCCTGAACAGCTTTCCAGAGTCCTGTAAGGGTTTTGGGACGACGTTTGGATAATGCAGATTTTAAAAGTACGAAAGCACAAAAATCCATAGGTGATACATCGGGAGATTTAGTAGGGATATCAGTGAAGGGTATGGCCTTGATACCAGTTTTTTGTTCCATTTCTTTTAGGAAATTTACAGTGGATTTTGATGTGTGACTGCTAGCTTTGTCCTGATGGAGTCTCACAGATTGATGGAACTGTGGGTAAAGCGATGGTATTTCTATTCAGAAAATTGGCGATAAAATATGTTCCTGATAGTATTTGGAGTTAATCTTGACATTTTTGCAACTCTCTTTATTTTTAACTTACCATTATAAGAAAAACCAGCAATAATCATGAATCCCTTAGAAAAACTTTCTTTCGATTCTTTGAAGCATGTACTTAAATTTTTTTCTCCCCTTTTATGATAATAAATGGCTCTTTCTTTGTTGCAATCATTTAAATACACCCATGATACATCTATTGTGACAATTGTTTTCCATTTTTCTTTGGATAAGTGTTTCTCATATAGAATTCTGCAGCGTGTCCTGCGTTCAGCGATATGATTTGGAAGAAGACGATGCACATTGCGTTTTTTCGCTTTCTTAAGATTTAAATCAACGTTTATGATTTTGTTTACAGTGGACATCGAGCATTTTAATGATATTACAACTGTCCTTTGACTAGGGGGATTTTCTTTTAACATTAAACAACGTACCTTTGCAATAGTCGAAGATGTCCGTTTTTTCCTTGGATACTTGTTTGGAATTTTTGTCCCACTTGAGGCTCCAATTTGACGTTTTTTTCCTTTCTTGTTGACGATATTACCTATCGACGCTTTAGATATCCCAAAACCATGACTCTCACATCGTTTTTGGATAACGGAGTATGCATATTTCTCTTCGGAAAGAGCATAAATGTAGACTTCGAACTACTGCTTTGTTAAAAACGTTATTTTGAATAAAAACAAAACTTTCAAGCCACAGACAATAATTTTGACTTTTAAAAACCTAGTACAATTGCAATTATTTCTTTTGCAGCAAACGATTTTTTATTACCGCTTACCAAAATCGTCTAAAAAATGTGCGAACAGCCTCTGTACATGTAAAATAAAATTTACAGGAAACTTATGAATATTATAATGTATAGAACCTTAAAATTTCGTAGGTCAAAAAGTTTTCCTTAACAACTTTTAGTTTCATTAAACTGAGACGAATATTTTGTCAAAAAAGTTTCAGATCTTACCGTTAACACAAAAAAGATATTCACAAGAGGATTTTTTTAAAACTGAAACGAAAAATTAATTACACTGATTTTAGTAATATATATTTCTAATTGGTAAAGACACCGTGATCCCCATACATCTAATTTAGAAACAATTACAATATCTCAAATTGCAACATTTAAGAGTTTCAGGAAATATAGATAATCATTTTCTAACACACAAGTTTTTTTACAGGTATATTCGACCAAATCCTCCATTAATACTTACATGGTTTGTAAACTTCTTAATGATATGTTAATATACTTACCCAGTTGCTCTAAATAGAACATCTCCAAGTACATGGTTTGAAAATTTTATAAAGTACTTATATATTTACCAGAAATATAATTTTCTATATAGAAATTAAATAATTCATGCATAATGCATTCACAATTCCTGCTAAATAAGGTGTGCTCTCAAATGCACACTTTAATGAGAAATAATATAAACTCACATTTAAATCAAAAAAACATCCCAGCAAACAAAAATACAAATATAGAGAAACTTTATTTACATACTATATACATATACTTGTGTTTACATAGCTAGACACAATTTTGCTAAAAAAAAAATTATTTTGAAATGCAAATCTTCAAAACCCTTCAGATAGTCAAGCTTTCTTCATTTTTCACCTGAAATATAAAATAAAATTCATAAATGTTATGCATTTCAGTGTCAAAGTTGATTTGAATTTTCATGTAGTTAAACTTTTGAAGTGCTCACTAATAGGTTCTACATAACTGGATATTGTTTAGCTCAATGTTTACTGCAATATTTAAAAAAATCAAGACATTAGGATTTTAAACTTTGAAATAGCCAGCAAGAAATTGCCTTTTGTCATTACCTTTCCATACCAAAATTTTAACTGTTGTTGCAGTACACAGAACTGATTATACATGTTGCAGGAAAATTACTGCTATATTAAGAGACTAGTACCCTACACAGATAAATCTTAATGTCTGTATTATTACTATCATTATTTTAAGGATGAATCTCATACAGGCACTACTAATACATTTATTTCAAAATATGTATTGCCTAAACTTTAGAATTCTTGATATTAAAGGTAAACTTACAGGAATTAGAATTAGAAAAAGACAAAAATGCAAATACTTCAGCATATGTTTCAAATGCAGCAAAAAATAATTTTTAAATAAAAGATCCCCATTGTTACCATTTCAAGATACTCTTGAGTCAACAGTTATTGGAATCTCAGGCAGGACTAATGGTGCTCCTTTGATTTTAATATCTGAAAATAGAGAGCAATACTTAAAAAAATGCAGTTGTGATGAAAAAAATTTGCTTAATTGATTCTAGACTAAGCACCTAACTTAACAGGAAAAAATGATTTAATTAATCTTAAAAACTAAATGATATTTAGCAACATTTTATACATGTTCACATCTATCCACTACTTATTTTAAAGATATCTATCCAATACTTATTTTAAAGATAAAGTATTTAAAAATTGTTTAAAAAAGGATGCTTAAGAGCTTAAGGCATTTACGCATATAAATTTGCTTGAGAAAAGTAAAAAGTTAAGTTTTTAACAACTATTCAATTATGTCTAAAATACAAATGATATAAAATTTATTCTTAATCTGTATTCACATTTTTTTTCAAACAAAAAGGTGACTTTGTTTAACACATTAATATTTCCAATAGTCAGAAATCCTAATAAACTTATGGCAAGATTTGTATTTTTTTATTCTTTTAAGAATGCAGGACCATATCTTTTCAGACCATTAATGAACTCATATATATTTCTCCCTACCTTCTTTCAAATACTGCCAAATTAAAAAAAATACAAATAGTATGCCATAGATATCTCTAGATTAAAATTCATGAACTTTTAACCTCTTTAATAGACATTCATACTAATTGCAAAGAATGAAATTTTTAAAGAAATGTATGCTACCAATATATATTTCAACTGAAACAAGATGAAATGAATTAACAGAGAACCTCTTATTTTGTGCCAAAAATAAAATTATTATTACATGCCTCAAAAAAATAACCTCTAGAGTTTTATTTTCAACATTTTCAGATCAAATACAGTAAAGTTACCCTTAATTGCCTTTGGGATAGTTATGAAAAGCTTATGAAAATTTTAATTATAAATTCTACTTAAGGTATAAAATAAAACATTTTCATTCTACTCAAAATTTTATTAGCTGAATACAAAAATTGCATATTTTTTTATATATTACATATTGCTAAATCTAACATCCCATACTCTTATTATATATATATATATATATATATATATATATATATATATATATATGTATATATAAACAATAGATAGATAGATTGAAAGTTATAAATTACTGAAAATTACATATTAAAACTTAAGTGAATAAAAATACCAGCATAATAGACTGCTGAATTACTCTGTCACCTTCTTTAACAATTCTTTAAGGTCAATAATAAATTAACGTCCATATATATTTAAATTAATAACAAACAGAAAAATAATCTAAGCTCTATATGCATAAAAATCATAAAACAATATGCAAAATGAATATGTAAAATTTGACAACAGAAATCTATTTTTATCTAATAAAATAAATATACTTCTATATGAGGGATAACATTTCTGTATAACTGATGGTACAATTCTTCATTCATTGATTAAATATGATAAATACAATAAAATTACTTAAAATAAATAATATAGGAGGGAAGATGATTTTATCTTGAGATTTCACTTCCTATTCAGTTAATGAAAAAAATATAAGAATTCAAGAAATAAATGTAAAATACGACTATATGTATGTGAGAAGAGAAATTTTAACAAGATTGTGAGAATCGAAATGAACATGTAGGACGTACAGTCATTTTAAAATGCCAAAGATAATTACGGAAGTAAAACACTTGTAACACTAGATAAACCATTGAACTGGTTGATAGATAAAACATACTAATTATACATATTTACATACATAATAAGCATGAAAACTAGTATTTATTTCTACTGTCACAAATAACAGTTAAATTGAAAGAAAATATACCAGTTAGGTTTAGACTCATTGACATAGATGAAGTTTCATTAGTAAAAGTTTTAAATAGCAAAACTGTGCTCACCTTAGAAACTAAGTAAAGATCTGAGATGGTCAGTTGAAGCGAAGCGTACGACGGCATTTTGGTAACGCTTTGTCCTGAAATTCTGAACTCACATACTCAAATATGCTGGCAGACTACGAAGCGGTTGGCAGGCACAATAAACACCCGTGTGTGTGCCATACATATGTGAATCTTTGATCTTCCATGTATCTTCCTGATAATCTTCCTGATCCATTTCTTAAAAACGTAGGAACCTAAACATGGCGAACGCCATGTGCTAGAGAAGCACCGCACGGGAAATGACCATTTCCTGAAACGACTTAAAAGCGAGCATATGAGAATACTTCTCTTCAATTTCAGGAGATTTCAGAAGTAAAATGAGAAAATACAATCCATACGCCGAACCCCCACTGTAAAATATTTTTTTCCACGGATTCAGGAGGTTTGATGATTCTTTTAGAACAGACTCAGGCGATAGAATAAAAACTTAAGAGATAATCATGATTTTCTAAATGTATTTCTTACGAGCTGATAAACTAATTATTATCAGAGTTGTAAACTGCAGATTTAAAAAAACAACAGAGAAATACATTTTAAACTGTTATTAACCACAAATGACGAATTTTTTCTGGGGACGACGCTATTAGTTGCTAGATTTTAGACTGAAAATAATAATAAAAAGAATCGTCCCAAATTAAAAAAAAACAAACATATTGTGGAATAATTTTTTCTTTTTAAACCTACATTTCTTTACCATAATAAGTTTCAATATCGCAAAGTCTGCAGTGTAAAAATACTGGGTTATATATACATATAGTATATATATGTGTGTTTGTGCGTGCATTGGCGGCTCCATTGCCACCAACCCCCCCCCAAAAAAAAAAAAAAAAAAAAAATGCCCGGTGAATTTTTTTTTTCCATAGCCGAAAATTATATAATCGTAGACCTAATACTAAATGAGTTTAAATTTAAAATGAGATGATGTTTATTTCTTATATATATATATATATATATATATATATATATTTATATATATATATATATATATATATATATATATATATATATATATATATATATATATATATATATATATATATATAACCCAAAGATTGCCCCCCCCCCCAAAAAAAAAAAAACTCTGGACTGGAGCCGCCCCCGTGTGCGTGTGTGTTTGTTTAAATAACTTTGATAGCTGTGCAATGAAGATTTATTCTATACTAATAAATTTTACAGGATTTTTAGTATGCAGTTTCCCATAATAAATATGATTTAATTTAATTTTAACTATTATTATCAATAGTATTTGTTTCGACGCAGGCGAATCGTTAGTAAGCTATTAACCAAACCATTCGAAAATTAAGAAGCAAAATATGAAAATGCAAACATGCGAATCCAAGTCTTTTATCGTACACACAAGAACATTAGCATCTTTTCTTAAAAATGCTGCTTTTGATACAAAATGTTTTTTTGGAACTTGTAATTGCTTTGTGCTTTTATGTCATTTTAAAAAAAATTGCAGAATTTTTTAAAAACTTGGATTTAAATATTACTCTACTATTAAATGAATAAAATCAAAACACAAAGGTAAAATGTTCTATCTTGAGAACAAAAATTATAAACAAAAAATTGATTTGAAATACAAATTTTTGTTATTCTCGTTAAAAAATTTAGACATTGTATACCAAAAATTAACTTCTTTTCCTATAAAAAATAATGGATAAAACTTTAAGTACGGCTAAAAAATTTCATCCTAAATGAAATCCATTTAAACCTTTCAAGTTACATAATATTTACGTTTTAATACTTAAAGTTTGTTCTCCAATTCAGTAAACTCACTATAAAAATCTCACAACATGTGAGTTATTTAACACACATGTTTGGATAACTCAGTAACGATAACTCAGTTCTATTTTAACTCACTTACATCCGCGTTCAAAAACACGTATAGTGGTTTGTTTAACTCACCTCTTAAAATAACCTACACGAAGTGGGTTGCAGAACCTACTTATTCCGGCGACTGACCGACTTTTTTTTCTCTGTGTATAGAGATATCTGTTATATTCAAGGAAATGTTATGAATTTATCGTGAAAAATGTCTAATTTTTTGTTAATAAGTTAATTATTGAGTTGTCCTTCGTTAACAAACATTGTAGATCAGTGAGTAATTTTCATCCCTAAATGATGTGAAAAATCAAGACATATTCTAAGAAATATTCAGTTCCTTTGTGACAATTTTCAAAAAGATGTCTCATTAATATATTTTCCCCCCAATGCGGAAACACATGTCGTGAGACATTCGCATTTTGTTATTCACAGCGAATTTTCGCAGGCTACTATTATATTGTGGGAGCACCATCTACGTGTTCTAGAATTCCTCTATGAGGGGAAAAACATGGAAACGACCAAGCCTTATTCGGGATTTGAACCCAAGCCCACTGCGTGGAAGCTCGCGACGCTAATCACTACACCACGTGGGCGGCTGTCGCATTAATATAACTGCTCAAATATCTGTTTTGCTCATATAAAAGCTATAAATTCAGTTCCTGATTCATTCACAAATAAGAATTTAACAACCATCACTACTATAGAGTCATAATACGGAATACAGATAAATAATAACAGCACGGAGAAAAAATACTTTTTGCTTGAATATTTTTTGGCTTACCGATATTTTTTAAAGGTTCGACTAGTTAAGGCTGCTATGTACTAAGAAAAAAATCTTTTTTTCCTTTTCCTCTTCTTGCAGACTCTTGTGGTGGGAGGAGTCCAGTTGACAGTTTGAGAATTCCACCCCCCTTAGGATTGACATTTTGAGGGATTGTAATGGCTCTCTCTCTATAGGGGGGGGTTAAACGCTGCCCCCAAATTTTTTATTTAATATATATTTTTGTCAACTATTTACAGGTACATAAATGCTGATAATCAAATAAAATTGGTATTGTCAGATAGTCTGAACTTTAAATTTTAAAGTATTAATTGAATTTTTTTTAAAAAAACGAAAAATGTACACAAATGTAAAATTTCTTTCTCTATGACGGAGTACAATATTTAAAAAAAATTTTTTGAATTCAAGTCGGCAATCCGTGGACAAATTTTCTCCATAGGTTAACATTGAGTTGAGCGAATCCAATGGGGTTAGTACATAGCAGCCTTAATATCTAGACTCTAATTCTTAGTGCAAGAGAAAAAAAATCTACATAAAAGCAAGTGATTCTTCATCGTTAAAATTACAATAAAAATACTCATGTTTTGAAATTTAAGCGTTAAAAGTAGGCTTGTGCTTATCACCAATGAGATTTTTAAAATATCCAGATTGAAATCTTGCTAAATTTATGCGCATTTCTATAAATCTTTGGGGATGGCGAGTAATAAAAATTTTTAATTGAAAGTGTGCATGCTTTGTCATCATGCACTTCAGGGGCATACCTGCTCTGGGACAAGTATTTTTCCATTATACCGAAATATATATGTAAATTTTCTAATGCATTTTAAACAACGAACTTAAAGAAAAATTATTTTAATTTAAATTATCTTTTTTCATCAAGAAGTATAATTTCTGTAGATGCTTTCATTCCTTAAGTTTAAACTGAATCCTAATCATAGGCTTAGCGTGCTGCAAACTTTTTTTTTTTTGGGGGGGGGGGGGGGGGGGCAAGAATTAGGGATGGGATATCGAAAGAAAAATATTGATATGAGTATCGATAATAATAACGGCTATTGATATCGATATCAATAGTATATGGGCACAAAAATATCGATGTTTCAAAATATTGACGATATTTCAAAATATTAACGATATTTCAAAATATCGATAACACATTTTCCTTTCACTATGCAGTCAATCGTATATGAAGGAATGATTGTATAGTAAATTAATATATATATGGTAATAGTACGATAAAAAAAAATTATCGTAATTTAATTCAATAAGGAAATAAGATTTCAATAAACAATATTAATCAAATTAAAAGTTTCTATTTAGAGAAAGAAAGAAATCCTAGTTTGGGTGAAGCAATATCAACACTGAGCGTATGAAAACAAGTTGGAAGGACATATTGGAGATAACCGGTTTCTGGACCGAAACCCTTCAGACAAGTTTTTGTACGTCACAGTCCATTATTTGGAAAATGAAAAATTAGCTCCCTGCACCACTGGAGTCTTTGAAATGGACCAGAGCCATACTGGAGATTACATTTCTCCAAGAATCCTTCATATCCTGCAGTAGTGGGGTTTGAAAAAAGAAAAAAACAAATTAAGTGATCACTGATAGAGGATCGAATATGGTTAAAACCGTGGAAATTGATTTTGGTAGAAAAAAAAACATGTAATATGTTTTGCCTATCTCCTCAGTTTGGTCGCTTGCCATTTATCTGAAGGCATACCTGAGCTCGTGCCACTAAATGGAAAGGTGAAGAAAGTGGTGACCTGGTTCAAACACAGTGTTCGGGCTTCATATGAATTGACAGCAGAAAGTAATCTGAAACTCATGCAGAGTGTGGAAACACGGAGAAATTCTACATCGAAATGATCGAGCGGTTTTCTAAACCTCAGCTCAACACTCAACAACATCATACACCGACACACATCGGCACCAAGCATGACAACAGCTGCAGAGAACCAAGATTTGCAGGAAATCATGCAACTTCTTGAGCCTCATCTAAAAGCCACAAAATAGTTATCAGGAGATAAATACCCCACAATCAGTATCGCGATTTCAATAGCAACCATGGTAGAAAATAAAATTTCCAAGATGTCACCTACGTCTAATGTTGGCCTCAAACTGAAGGCAGCAATCTTGAAAGCGGCAAAAAACGGCTCACGGTTGAGAATGTAAGAGCACTGGCCGTAAGTACGTTATTGAACCCCCAATGGAAGACATTATATTTCAGGGATCCTGAGACTACTACCAAAGCAATTCGAGAACTGAAATGAATTTTGAAAAGCGCCCATTCACCAAAAAGTGGACACAGTTCCGATTCTGACAATGGAGAAGGATCTGAATCATCTTTCTTTGGTGAACACTCCAAAACGGTTCAGAAAATTAGAAGCATCGGAGTTATTTAGGTAACTCAGATGTCCCTGATGAGCTTGCCTTTTATTTGCGATCCCCTGAAGAAGCGGACATCAACAAGTATCCACTTTATTTTTGGAGATAATCAATTGGATTGTACCCGGAACTATGTGGGGTTGCCAAGCGATATTTGGCTGAGACTTCAACATCAGTGCCATCTGAAAGAATTTTTTCTCAAGCCAGCGATATAATTAAACTCAGCCAGAAATCGTCTCACATTGAATAAGCTTCTTTCCTCCACTCAGTGGGAGAAAAATTCTTTTTTTTTAATTAATGGATAATAATTGTTTTTATTCATTTTTTGTTCTTTCTAGAATTCATTTTTACATGTTGAAAAATTTTTGATTTTTTCACACATTTTTTGATTGCTTACATTAAAAATTACTTTGTATATATTAGAAATTATTTGTATTTAAAGAAATACATAATAATGTATTTAAGTTTAATTCTTTTGCCTGATTTACTTATGTATCTTTTTTTAAATTAGTTTTTTAGATAAACTATTCACAATTTAATTCACTTCTGGGCTTTCATTAATTTAAATAATTAATGATAATATTTTAATTAATTTTTTATTTTATATTTGGATACAATAATTCACCTGTCTTCAACTCTATACTTCTAATAAATACCAAACTCAAGATATTTCAAAATATTTAGCCTTGTTTACTTCATTGATATGAAACTTTCTGACAGGTTTTATAGTGGAACTGACTTTCAAACACCTTTGTGAGATGGAATGATGTGGTATATAATTCTTACTGAATAAAAGGTATAGGCCAATTTCCACCATCAATTATTATTCTTTTCTGGATTTATTTGCTCCATTTTGGTTCGTTTTCAGGAAGTCCTCAGAGAACTTTATTTAAAATCAAAAAAGTTTTATCCTTTAAATTTAAAAATCTCCTACTCAAAACCACATGAACCAATAGCTTCAAAAGATGTTTGTCTTAAGGAGTACACATGTATCTACACATGTAGTAAATTTGATGAAAAAGACTTTTAAGAGTAAACTATGAGGAAGAAAACTTCATCGTGGAATTGGCCTATAACTTTTATTTAACATTGTATTATAGTTTTTTTTTATCCAGTTGTTTCAACAGTTGAATATAGTCCCTCATTGATAAAATTTACAATTTTTCTGTATAATATTTTTGAATCTCATTTATTTTTTCCTTTTGGTTTAGAGATTTTTTAACCCAAATTTTTAAAAATTATAGTTATTTCAAATAAATTCTTTCGAAAATGTGTAATCGATAATATTGGGAATATAATATCGATATTCGATAATATCAGAAATCCAATATCGATATTATAATGCATAATATCGAAGGGTAAATATCGATATTATATCAATATCCCATACCTAGCACGAATTAAATTCAGTTAGGGTCCTCTGCGCATTGACTGCTGGACGGTCCTTATAATATGAAATATTATGATTTTTCTTAAAATTGATAGCAATAGACTTGATGTTTGAGTAGTATTATAAAGTTATACAATGCAGAAAATAAAAGTAATATAAATAAAAGGAGGAAAAAATATAGCATCGAAATTTTGTTATGGATCATATCATTGTTAAAAACTATGTTAAGGTTAAACATATAATCGGAATCTTCAGTTTCACAGTTTGAAAAGGTGGAAAAAACCAAACTTTCTTAAAAGATTTCTAAAATTTTCTGATTTTAACTGAACTTCTATTAAGTTTCAATTTATTTCACATTAAGTTGGGGGCACGTCCCCCCCCCCCACCGACGCTACCCCTATGATCCTAATAGTACAATACTGGGCATTTTACATGTAAATCATACTTGTATAGTAAATATATTCATGAGTCATAACCATTATAAATAAATGATATCACTGTAAAGCTAAATTCATACGAATTTCAGTATTATATGTATTTTTATGTACAATTGGGGATTTATGAATAAACAATTTAGATACATACGTATCATATCATAAATTCATAAATTTCTATTCTTTGTTTTAATATGGGACTAACAATTTTTATATAATACCAGACGGTGTTAGAAAATAAAAAGTTCAAGAAGAACAGTTTCTTTTTTTAAGCTATATTTACAGCATAAGTTGAAACTGAATACTAATGGCAAAGTACTGAGAGCAAATTTCATATAATCTAAATTCTTGTAGAATCAATGAATATTTTTTTACATACCAATTCGCAATTTTCTGCTGGAAGTTTCAGTGTTTTAATACGATACTAAAACTTATTGTAACGCCTTCGATTATAGTTGCTGCAAGGCACACATATTTTCTCTAAATTTACTGTTAAAAATTCAATATTAAAAATTTTTAATGTTTATTATTATATATAATTATAATGTTTGTTAAAATTATCAATATTTATTATATTAAAAATTATTAATGTTTGAAATTGGCCGTAGTTTCGATTTCAAACATTTTAAATAGGAGCTACGTTGATTAACGGCCAATGAACCTGTTGAGCCGTATTTCCGAATAGGTTCCGAATAATAGAAAACCTTAGATTTTTCTCTTTTTTTAATGAGTATATATAATAAAGGAGGTCCAAATCACACGATTTTAGTCTTATTTATGCTCAATTTTTAATGATAAACCCCTCAATTTTATTCTTATGTAAGGACTAACTGAAGTACCCGGACTTGCCCGGGATTTTAAAAATGTTTGTTTACCAAAACATATTTAAAAACTAAATACAGTAAAAATAACATAGAAAAAAGCATGCGAAATGTTATACACATGAATAAAATGAAAATCCAATATAAAAATATATAAATTCATAATAAACTCCTCAGAATTCAGCTAAACTTAGCCTTTCATCATTGAAGCAAAATAATCTGAAATTACACGTTTAGAAGAATTTTCCAATAGAACCATGAAATGACTCTAGCATTGCCTCTTAAAAAAATGACGTGTTTGATTGAGGGCTGCAAACCATTCAACTCCCGTTCACATTAAACTCCTATAAACATTCTCTACATATTCAACCCCTTTTCCATACATAATAAACTCCTTAGAATTCAGGTAGATCCAGCCTTTCATCATTGTACCACTAAAAACTGAAAAGGTAAAATGTCAAATTGTCTTTTTGCCATCAGAACTGTACATGATGGAAGGAACTGAGAAAAAAATGTTTGTTTACCAAAATAAATTTAAAAACTAAACACATTATAAATAACATACAAAATATAGGCCCTCGTCAAGTAAAAATAATTTAAAGATAAAATGAGAATTTTAAGATAAAAAATATGGAAAATTGAATTTCATCTACATAAATGCCACCACCGGGAATCGAACCGTGGCCAAAAGCTTAAGAAGCACACGCTCTACCGACAGGGCTACGATGGCACAATAGCATCAGGAGTAAAGTGAAAGATATTCGCTATGATATTATTGGAAAGTTCTTGTGGGTTGGTAAATATACATATGGGATGAGTTTCAAGTTAGAAATAATGTATCGGGATAGAAGAGAAGTCGTTAGCTCTTCAATAGACACAAAGATATAGGCGAGGGGGAAGACAGCAGTGATTAGTAAAAAGATTGTGTGACACTTAGCGGGGTTGATTCTAATTTTCCATCGCGTGAACCAACGCTCGAGAGTGTCAATATGCCGTTCCAATGGTCTATTCTATTTTAGAGTATAAAATCTGACTTGAAAGATTATTTTTTTCATTTATTATTCTGGTTTAATATATGACTTGAAACTTTTCGATTTTATTTATTTTATATCGTTTTCGCTCGCTGTTCGCTCGTTAAGCCTAACGTGCCTGTCAGTTGGTAGCAAGTTGGGCTGTGAGCTGTGAATTCAGAGGGATGAATCTAGTAAATGTAAGAGCTTACATTTTCTGGATTCACCCTTCCAAAATTGTTGGTTTCTTATTAATAAAAAAATTAAAGTAATTAATTTCGATTCCGGAAAATCTTAGTTGCCTCCGCTGTGTTTAACGACGACTCTATGTAAAATTTCATGTTCGTCGCTTCTAAACTGCGTATACAATTACAGACAAACGTACAAACATTCATTTTTATATATTAGATATATACAGATAAAATTGGTGCCTTTATCATAACCCTAATAAAAATACTAACACAATATTAAGTTTTGTTTAAAAAATAGTTCAAAATTCTGGTTGTAAAGCCTTTTTTAGTTTTTGTTCTGAACCGATAACTGTATTTACATATTATTTTGACAAATTTTTACCCAGAAAAGGTTTCAAAAGGATTTAATTTCGAGGTGTTTGAAAACATTATTCATAAAGTTTGTAATTTCCGTAATATTAAAAACGGCATTTCATAATATAAAAGTAAAAAAAAATCATCTTTACTTTCAGTAATTTTTGCCCCGGGAAAAATATTTTGAGTGTTTTTTAACCTAAATCAAAAATCCTCAAGACGGGTTATTGAAAACAGAACAAAAGCACTCCGGAAAAAAATTTCATTGAGATACCTTGCGAGGGGTTTAAGAAAAACCTTTTTAAAGATGGCAAATCATGAAAAGTTCTATTCCGAGATAAAAGAAATAAAAAGTATACGTGAAGAGTAGGCTGCACTTTTAGACAGCTCAGCATATCTGGCAAGGCAACCATCTTAGAAAAATGTGGTTTGCGTTATTTGATTCCAAATGCTCTGCAGTTTGCTTGGTTGCCAGGAAAATTGATTTTTTGGTTTGATAATTTGTGACAGGGACCCCTTAAGTTTATTTTTTGATGAAATCTCAATTAGAGAAATTCTATAAAAGGTTCGCTAAAGGGTAGTAATTTTCATTATAACCTTAAAATTTTTATTTCTCCAATTCATATGATTTTATGGAATTTTTTCTTATCTGTTTAAAAACATATCAGGGTTACTGTTGTTTCACAGATAGCGTATTTCTAAGATCATTCTGCAGATTTATAAAAACTAAAAAACTAAATATCTCTTAAGTAAACATTGAGCGGCTTGTCTAAAGAATAAGCTCAATTATTAAATTTATAACTGAATTACTCATGGACTCAAGATAACAGCGTATTTCACACAATAATAAACTATTTGTTACAATACGAAAATCTAAATACTAACCATGAAGCTACAGAAGGAGGAGTATCTCCGTGTTAAATAAGTGTCTCACATTTGGTTGCCGACACTAGGTGGCGCGCGCACCGATCGTTCCGCCGCTTTAACACCGAAACGATACACTTTAATATGGATTTTTCGTGTTTTTCAAGAGAAAACAAGGTTTTTTGTGCGTATTTAATATAAATTTATTTTCCGGCAGGATTTAAGCTGTCTTAACTTTGTGTTTGCTTAAAACACAACAGCTGTATTCTCTCTGAATATTAGAAATCTTACATTATAATATATAATATTATAAATCTTACATTATTAACACAAAACAATAATAACGTTCTTACCTTAGGAGCAGTAAACAAACTAGGATTTCTCTGTCCAGTTTCTTTGTTTCTTTTTATGGCTCATCGATAGCCACTAGTATAACCAGGTGAAAAACATGTTGGCATATCTGTGCACAGAATAAATTTAAAATTTGTAAAATAATTTTCAAAATCACGCGTCCATATAACTCAATGAAAATCGGTGCTTCTGTTACATGTTGCGTCATCTGACGGTGAGCGACTATAATCAGTCCATTTTTCGAGGAATTTTCCTTTAGAGCTTACGCTCCTTATACAGGCGGCTAGAATCTGCCCTTCGACAATACGCACTCGAACTCTGATTGGTCGATGGGCGGAGGCGCTCACTTTTCTGGCTATGACGTAGTTTTCATCCCTTTAACTATAGTATCTTTCTAAATTTTTTGCGTGCAATCGTTGCACTGTGGTAACGTGTTGGCTTGGTATTTCCGATGCTGTGAGTTCGATCCCAGGCGGCTCCGTTTTTCTTCCCAAACTTTCCTTCTTGCTATATTTAACTTTCCCCCTTAGAACTCTACGATCATCGCAATACGAAAATGTATGACCCCCGAAAAGGGCTCTTTTTATGGTTATTTGCAGTTCTTATTTAAGTACTGCTTAAGTGTAACTTTTCTTTTTCTGCTATGGGCCATTTCTCCTATCTTAATAACTTTTGCACCGTGGAATTTTATTTTTTTAACTTTTTAAATTTTTTAAACTTTTTAAACTTTTTAAATTTTTAATTTTATTCTCAATTAATTCCTTACCGAAATCACTTCTTTAATTTTTTAATTCTTAACTTTTTACCTTTTAAATTTTAACTTTTCCTACTTTAATTTTTTTACTAATGAGCACACGTACCTTGATATTAATAACTTGCATACAGGAGATAGTCTTCAAGACCTAGGCACTCCACTTGCCTAGGTCCTTAGAAAGACACTGTACTCGTACATTTTTAAACTTACATGTACTTCGAATCCATTTAAGAGAGGTTCATAATTAATTATCAAGATCAAGATCAAAGCAAAGAAAAGAATTTTGATTCTAAGAATGCTAAGAATGATTAATTTTGAAATATATTTTTATGTAGGAACTTGCATATCTATGAGTTGATGCATTGAGATGAGCAACTGTATTCCCATAATCTTAAAAAAAATCTGATGAATAAAAAATCTTTTGATTTCAATTAATGTCTCAGGTGTAACATTTGTTTAAGATGTATAATCTGAGAACAAATCAGTATTCAGATCTCACATTTAAATCCAAGGATTTATTTTGGATTCAAATAACAGTGATCTTTCATTTTAGGGGAATGAAATTTCACTTTTTGATCGGTGTTTTTATCTTGAAATGTCACAGCCTTTCTTACACAAGGATTAAAGAAACTTGAAAATAATTTAGAACCCTGTGAAGAAAAAAAACATTCTCATCGTACATGTGTATATAGATTTTGCAGTTTTGGCTAACCCTGAAATCAAGGAAATGGACAGAAAAGTTATCTACCAGTTCCTTGGAAGTGTTTTTGTATTCGAAAAACAATGATTTAAAATTTTAATTGCAAATGGATGGGGTAATTGTAAATTGCATTTTACAGCTTTTTAAAACTGATATTTTATTAATTTTTTATGCCACATAAGAAGAAAGGTTAAAATAAATATTGACAGTTCAGTTAAAATGTTATGATCTTTCATAAACTGTTTATAATTGCTTTAAGAATACATTGAGTTTAATTTTTAAAAAAAATTCTCTATGTAATGTAAATTATTCAGTGAAATCTAACTTTTTGGAATGAAAAATCTACCTATTACGCATCACAAAAATGTTATAACATTATATGAGCTTACAAATGAACATAATTGTTTAATCACATACAGGGCCCGACTTTGACACAATGGGGCCCTGGGCAAAGCAGACTTTGGGGGCCCCCTTCAAGGACAGATCCAGAGGGGGGCATGTCCCCCCTCCTCAGGACCAGATTTCCACATGAACATGTGGGATTATACTCCCCCAGGACACCCTTAAATCGGGACCAGAAATTCAAAAAAAATTTCGACCGACAAGTCAAAAATTTGAAGAAAATAATGAATATTAATAATAAGTGTTAATTAATTAATTTACTTTTTAATGTTAATGAATAAATTCATGAAATTTTCTTTTGAAATTCAAAATAAATCACAGTCTGGAGTTATTACAACTCCCCCCTCCCCCCCCACACACAAAAAAAAACAAACTAGAAACGCTTATGGACGTAAGCATGCTTTCACTATAGTGGGTGCACTGTGCTCCACCCAGGATTTTTTTCTGTATCCGCCACTGCACCCCTTTACTATATTAACCAAAAAACAAATTCTCAAAACTATGTACAACTTTATACTAAATTAGGGCCCCATAATTTTGGGGGCCCTGGGCAAGTGCCCCACTTGCCCATGCGGAAATCTGGGCCTGATCACATAGTTTTTTATTTGTATAATATCTGAATGTCTTCAAAAACTTGCATTGAAACAGTTGATGAAATAATGGTTTAACTCGCACTTTGTCTGTTAAACAACTAAAGAAGACCACTCAACTTTGCTTGATATTGTAGGCACAGGAGATCTTGAGAATGACTTCACAAAGTTTTTTCACATATTTTCGAATATGTATTTTAAATTGACTTCTGTTTCTAGTCATTAGTGAAAAAAATGGAAATTGTTGCAAATTACTATAGATCTGTATGAAAAAGCCCGTAAATTTTCACTTCTGAACAGAAAGTTTATTTATACTTGTTGAAATCTGTGAGAAAATCCCAAATAGCACATGTAGTATGAATTATGTTATTTAAATCCTTTCATTCAAATTAATTCACTCCTGTATATCATAACACACAAAAATATATGTGTGGATGAATTTGAAAGTAGACATAAATGTATCAGTTTATTCAATTTAAAAAAAATTAACACAATATAACATAACTCAATATTGCAAATTGTATCATAAACATACATACAAGGAAGATGTTCATAATAAAACCATTTCATTTGATAAGTCATATAAAGACATAATTCAGATTTTACATGAACACAACTGTTGTAAAGAATAAGTTGAAATACATTTTAGAGCTATACAAAATTGCTAGATTATAGATAAGGTATATTTTCAATAAAGTAATTACATGCATACTAAAGATAATTTATCGAAAGGAATAAATTTCTGGCATGCATTCTCTACTTACTGCATATTGCAATCAAACCACAATCAAAACATTTATTTAGATGGGAAAAATTTTACGCGTGTTGATAAAGGCTGTGAAAGCTCGAAAACATACATAAATGATAAACACTTTGAAAGACTTGTAAAATTTCATAAAGGAAAAATTACCAAAAAAACACATGAGTTCATATCACCGTCACAAAGAAGGCCAAAGGATAATTTAAGATCGCCTCCAAATATCCATCGACAGATGGATTATTAAATCTGAAACATCCCAAACAAAACATACACAGTCACAAAAATACACACTTCCACCGAAACTTGTAACATCATCTGTTGTGAATGCCTTTGCATATGAATGCACATGTCATGATTTTTTATTTTTAAATAACATGTGCAAACATATTCATGCTGTTAACAAAAAATATAATGAACATACATCACACTCTGGACCTCTTCATGGAACACCCTCCCCACAAATAACAAAAAGCACAATTATTGATCACAAACATAATTCTTAAAAGGATAAAGAAAGAAAAGCATTTTAAATAAAATCAATATGATACATGCAAAAATTCACTCAGAAACATCAATAAACCATTTAGTAGCTCAACAAGTTATGAATTTCTCTAAACATGGTGGAAAATTTACTTAATATTAAAATACCCCAAAACTTAATTACTAAAGACTCAAGAACCTTCCAACAAGAAAATAGTGTCACAAAAAAGGGGGTTTTTCTACAAAAAACAGAGATTAAGCAAACCATCTAGAAAGGAACAACTGATATCCACAAATTCTTTATTAAATAAACCTTTTATAAGTATAAATACTCAAAATGATCACAGTTATATTGCCTTGAATAAATAAATAAATAACCATTCATCATAAATATATACATAACTTTGCCTAAAAATCATTGCGACTAACTCCATGTAAAATATATATTTCCTGATAACAACAAATTTATTATGCCTTTAAAGTTTTAATTTCCCAACTTATTTTATTTCTATAACAACTAATTTTATAAACAAACAATTAAACATGTAACTTATCTTACAGAAAACTCATCCTTCCCATTATTATGAAAATCCTAAGAAATAGCATCTATTACTTAGCATTAAAGTTTGAGTTTAAACACTAGGAGATGAGCCATAAGTTCTGTTTATGCGCAGATAGTACAAATAATTGTTTCATGTTTGTTTAATTTTTTATTTTATGTTGTATTATTTATGCACTATTTCATGTATTAAGTAAAATTTTAATTTTATTGTTTGTTCCTATCATATCAGCAACTGTGACAACAAAAAATTGTTTAATTTATTAAATACTTCTATTTCTAGCTGTTATAGGTTCTAATTTTAACATTTACCGGTTTTAATTAACTTATTTTTAATATCTATAAGTACTTTATAACTTCAAGTTTTACATTTAGTTAAAGAAAAAAATCATTTTGGAAGAATGTTCTGACAAAGGAGGTTGCTAAAAGTTTATCTTTGCAATACAGGATTAGTACTAAAATAAGGGGAGGAAAAATTGCTAAAAATAAATTTTAAAGAAGCTTATTGTTAATATTTCACGAACATTCAAGCTAAACACGTAAGCAAGAAATTATTGTTCACGTATCAGAAGTTAACATTTGAAGTCATGAATTTGCTTGAATGTAGAAATTATAAAAAAAAGCCTTATAATCTTGCATTTACCTCCATTATCCGCTCAATTTAAATTAATAAATATAATATATTCATCATATTGTTCATCTTAGAAATCATGTTTGAATAACCATAGTCACAAATTACTCATATTTAAATTACTCAGTGGTACCATAGTTAAAGGGACGAAAACAACGTCAACATTGACCAATCAGAGTCAGACTGCGTTTTGTCGGAGGGCAGATTCTAGCCGCCTGTCTTCTTATAGCTTCGTGACACTAACATAAAATAAAATAGCATTCAGACTTCCTGGTTACGAGACTAGCTGGTGCGATGACTTCGCTTCAGTTATCTTTTACAACAACCGTAATATTCCAAATATGACACTATTCAGTAGCTTTTCTTCTGTGTGCAGGCAAACACCACAAGAGTTTTAGTATTATAACAGATGAATCTCTCGGTAATAACCAAATTTTAAAATGGAAATTTCACAGTTTCCAGTTGTAGAAAGATTTTATAATTAGTGTAATTAATTTTGACAGATTTTTTTTAGAAGAGTAAAAAAATGGGATGATATCTTGTGACAGAGATTAAACCCTGTAAGTAAAAGAAATAGCTGTAGATTTCTTTAAATATCCATTTATGTTAGATGTGCGAAAGCTTTTGATATAAATGAATGGGCGTACACGAATGTCTGCCTATTCATCACCAATAAAGGCAAATATGGATTCAATTTATGTTAAAAAAAAGCCCAGTTTTAGGCAGGAACACCACTTAGTATCACAGGTCACCAGTCTCAATGTTATGTTGAAGGGAAGTTTGATATCAGTATTTTTCTAATCACATAGAGCGCATTGCGTATTAGCAAATACGTAATGCGCGGGAAGGTAGAAGTTTAAATAAAAAAGCCCAGTTTTTGAAGTCTTTAGTTTTTCCGTAATTCAGGTTTTAAAGGGCATCCGTAATCTATATCGTCGAAGGCTTCACCACGACCAGCCTGTGAGCCTGTTAACTCAGGCAGCATTGTGTTGACTTTCGATTAAAAGCTTCAAGCCTTAAGGCTGCTGTGTACTAACTCTATTGGATTCGCCCACCTCAATGTTTACCTATGGAAAAATGTGTCCAAGGATTCTTGACATGGATTTAAAGATTTTTTTCAATTATACTCTCTAGTAGAAAAATTAATTTTACACCTTGGTGCATTTTACGTTTTTTTTAATACAAATAATATTTTAAAATTTAAATTATTCCGGGGGAAAATCTGGTATAGTGTGTTTTGAACGGTCCTAAGTTACTTTGGAGGATGAAATTTATAAAATGAGTCCTGTTGCTAGGTGCAGAAAAGTTCAGGCTATCTGAAAATACCATATTGGATTATCAGCATTTATGTAGCTGTAAACAATAGACAAATTTTCTCCATAGGTTAACACTGAGGAGCGCGTATCCAATAGGGTTAGTGCACAGCAGACTTAAATGAAAATTAAAGTTTTATTTTCAAAATTTAACATATTTTTAAGTAAAAATCTTTCAGTAACTATAGGATACTTGCCTTAAAATAAAAACATCAGACAGAAAACGTTGTTGTTATTGCTAATGCCCCGTGGTTGGAGGTTCCATTCACCACGTCCCAATAGGCTATTGAGCTGAAAGGGGCAGCACCTGTCTTGAAATAGCACCACAAGGGTCGGAGTCCGACTTGGCTAAATGACCGGTCCCGTAATTTTGAACCGAAGCAAGTGACGCGACCGGAACACTTGACTCCACACCTTCAGAGGTAAATTTGAAAACTTGAAGGACACTGCAGTCACAACCTAATTTACGTGCCCCGGCTACCATTAGCGAACACGGCGATGGATTTGCAGCGACGAGCATCGAACTAGGGACGTTTAGATCACTAGCCCGCTTCTCTTGCCAACTGAGCCACCACGCCCCAAAAGACAGAAAGTGCATCAAGCTACTTTAACAATTTGGTCCTACGTGATTTCATCAAAATTTTATTATTTTTAACATCCCAGTTTCTACAAGCGTCTTACATACAACTCGTGTTCTGACGTCAGAGTTTGATTTCAAGTGAATATTGATAATTCGAATTCCCGCTTTCTAACAATCGTGACAAAACTATAATTGTTTTTTCGAGAAAAAAATCAAAGAAAAATGCTTCTGAAAAACATGCACACTGCATTTTAAGATCTGCTTTCAAATGTAGAACACAGAATACAAATATAACGAGTTCTCTAGTTTTGCTTTTTTAAAAATACTGAGCGAAAAATTCCCTTCGGCTATCAACTTCCTCTAGATCATCCGATACACACCGCCTCGAGAGGGGTTGCATTTACGGGAGTTGAAAAGAGAAACTCAGTTATCTTTGTCAGGACTTTTCTTCCTTCATTTCTGATGACGGCGCAAGAAATAAAAAGAGGGATCATAGTCAGTTAAAATAGACCAATAGTGAAATGGTGGCCAAAAGAAATGATAATAATGAAACATATAACAATTAACTGTATTAAACAGGAAATCCAATATTAAACTAAGTCGACTTAGTTTTCGGCTTTTTGAGCTGCTTCTAAGTTCTTTGCACTGATGAAGAAGCTCCTTTGCAGCTTCGAATCGGCCACATGCAAATTTGCACCTTACTACTATTTGTGCTTTATTTACGTTGGATTTGCTGTTTATTCCTCGAGCACAAAGGTTTTGTCTTCTCTTTTCAATTAACTGTATTGCTTAAATTTAAAAAATATATATAACATGTGACTACATGCAAAGTGAACATACATTGTGAGTAAGGCGTTGACAATTGAAGAGTAATTTAAACAGGATTATTTAGTGCGAAGCTACTGCAACAACTTTACAGAGCAAACCTTAACAACAACAAAAAAACAATAAAACTGTCAGTCACGTGAAATGCACCTGCTGCGCAATCTCTTGGAGCGAATGTTAGTGAGGGCAAACAACATGCATGTTGTTTGCCCTCACATGTTGTTGTTGTTGTTTATGCCACTTTACCGTCAACATCATCAGATCAAGTCCCGAAGGCTATGGGCAATAAAGATGCGGCTCCTGTTTTGACTGGCACCACAAGGGTCGGAGTCCGTCTTGGCCAAAAGACCAGTCCCGTAACCGAGTCAAGTGACGAGACCAGGACCCTTAACCCCGCACCTCCAGAGGTAATTTTGAGAACTTGGAGTAAATTGCAGCCACGACAGATTTTACGTGCACCAGCCGCCATCAGTGTACACGGCAGTGGATTTGTCAGCGACAAGCATCGAACCAGTGACTTTCAGATCCCTAGCCCGCTGCTCTTGCCAACTGGGCCACTGCGCCCCCTACAACATGCATTCATTGGTATGCGAATAACGACGAGCCTTTTGTAAGAAACGCATGTAACACGCTCTAGCGGAAAGGCCTCTGATACAAAGAAATACACGTCCGGAGTACCCAGCAGTATATAACTGCATTAATGGTCACTCATACGAGGGCGTATTTTGTGCATTTTTTTTTCATCTTCAAGTAAGACTTTTGAATTGCAATTCTTGTTAGACGATAGATCCTTCCGTTATGGGTTTGGATGACTGCACTTTGTCAGTCTCTTCTAAAATTTTAAAGAAATTATGCATTGGGAGTGACTTTCCTTCCTTGCTGTCATCGGTTGCATCTTGCAGGGTATCCTTTGGCAAAGACGGGACTTGCATCAAAGCTCCTGGGTATTGTGGAGGTGTATGTATTTCCACCACTCTTGTCTAAGCCTCCCGAAAGCGAGGCTGGTGAGTTGTGCAGCTATTTTGATGCCGATTTCCTAAATCTTACCAATGGACCCGACAGGACACGACCAAGCGACTATTGCTATACCAGGATTGAAATCCTGCCGGTGGGGAACAGACTACAGCAGGCAGTTTCTCTGCGCACTCCCCCAAACAAGTTGCACACGCGGAAGACTCAAATGACCTGCACCGCACGTTCCTAATTGTTGTCTACGTTTGCTTGATGGGGTAAATGATTATAGTTTCCATAACACATAAACAATGGAAGTCTTGCAGCAGATTGTTCCAGCCATTCAAGAAATGGATTTTGGATATTTAGATTTCCTTGTGATAAAGAAAATCGAAAGAAATAGGCCATGAACCATTTACGACAGTAATTTTCCAACATGACGAGAAAATCTATCGTTAAATGTTCAATTATATTCACTCAATTATGTTTCATAATTCGAGTTTTATGAAATATCGTATTTTCAACGTTATAAATGAATGCATATAGATTTATGTATATCAAATATAGTTCTTTTATTAAATTATAACCCTCTTCTTATCCATTTTTTATACAGAATCATTTTGTTAAAATACCCTCTCAGGTGACTACACCTTAAACAATTTTAACAAAAACTAAAAAAAATATTACATAAACACATGTAAAATAATATTTTTTCCTGTAGCATAAGTAGAATAATTTAGGTACCGTTTAAAGCGGCACAGCTCCCAAAAGTGCCATCATACCATTACTTGGCCAAAATTTCATTTGAGGTGAATTCCCCATTGATTTATTAAGGCTGCTGTGTACTAACCCTATTGGATTCGATCACCTCAATGTTAACCTATGGAGCTAATGTGTCTACTATTTGCAGCTACATAAATGCTGATAATCAAACAAAAATGGCATTCTAAGATAGCCCGAACGTTTCTGCATTTTGCAGCAGGATTCATTTTATAAATTTCGTCCACCAAAGGAATGTATGAGCATTTAAAATACACTATACTAGATTTTCCTCCCGAATAATTTCAATTTTAAAATGTTATTTGTATTTTGCTTAAAAAGCAAAAAATGCACCAAGATATAAAATTTCTTCCTCTATTACGGAGTATAATTTTTAAAAAATAATGTTTCGATCCAAGTTGGCAATCCTTGGACACATTTTCTCCATAGCTTAACATTGAGGAGAGCGAATCCAATAGGGTTAGTACACAGAAACCTTAACCACAAGGCATGTGGTCGAAATGGACAATGGACGTTTGGGTTGTGATGAACTTGCCTCTCTGAAATCCATTTTACATTTATATAATTCTAAAATGGAAACTAGCTGTAAAAGAGACATTAATAAAAATGTTAAAGAATTCAAAAACTTAAAGTGACATTGGTTTTTTTAGATTTCAATGCGTCCAATAAAACTGAAGATGTCTTTCAAAGAATCGAAAAACATCAAACATTATTGCGATCTCTTTCATATTTTATGTTTTCCTTTTTTACACTCTTTGCACATTGATTTTTCAATTTGTCCTCCATCGGATTTTAAAACTATCCCAAAATCCATGTCTCTTCGATAAAAGGTATTCTTTATGACTTCACCAGACGGGAAAAAATCGATAGCTTCGTCTTGTAAATATTTAATATATTAAGCTTCAGATCTACTATTCGCGATTTTTTTCGTTTTTTTTATCATCACATACAAAATATTTAATGTCCTGTTTCATTGCCCATCGATATCGTTCGAATTGTAGCAGAGCAAACCCCATAATAGGATACGTTTATACCTATCTAGGGAAATGGGTTTTCGAAAAAAGTACTTAGTAAAACCTTTTACGAGAGTTTTCTGTTCAATCTTTTGAAATTCACGTTTATTATGTTCAAAGTTATTGAAAAGATGGTAAAGGATTACTTTAATGTATCAAGATAACTGATTCCAGTGTGCTATTTCCAGTATTTCTTGATTCTTTGAATACCTCAACGATGGGGGGAAAATATCTATTTCTGTTTATCTTGTCTGTAATAAAATTCGCGCAAATGAAATTTATTTTGAGTAAAATGTATCATCCAGTTTAAGAGTGTGTTAACACATTATTCAATTACGGTGTAAAGCACTTATTATAATAACTGAGAAATACATACGAGCCCGCTTAATGTAATAGCCAATTTGCCACGAAATATTATTCTAATAAGCGGGATATTCCATTATCCGGGATCACATTGACACGCCCACAATGTTTAAAGTTACAGTAAAACCTAGAAAGCATTAAAAATTACCTAAACCATAGGCATATTGAAACTATTATAATTAACAAACAATTATTAATTAAAAGTAAGAAACAATTTAAACACATTAAAATTTAGAAAATTGATGAAAAATGAGCTAATTTTATTGTAGAATATACAAATTTCCCTTAATTTTTTGGAAATAATTACAATGTTACTTACTTATTTGTTGCTAAAGAAGTCGAATATTTTAGATTGTTTACTGTTCTGTGTATGCAGAAAATCTGTTATTTGATTTTCTAGTTTATAAAATAAATAAAAGTCTGCATTTGGCTTCGTTTCCAAGAAACGTCTTATAATATCACAAGCGTTATTAACTTCAACATGTGACGGAACCTTTTTAATGGTACATTCTTCATCAAATTCATCTTCATCGACTTCGCTTTGATCAAATTGAGGGTCTGAAGTTTCACCACATTCTACCAAGTCATTGTCGAAGTTTACAAAATTGGAAAAATTTCTTCTGTCATTCCTTCTGGTGGTAAATCATTTGCGTTTGTAATTGATTCATCATTCAATTCATCATTTGTTACGTGTGTTGAAAATTTACATTTTACGAAAGAACTTTTTATTGCGTCAGAGGAAATATTATTCCAGGATTTGTTCATCATATGAACAGCTGTAAGAATTGAAATGTTTCTAATAATTTTACTAGTTGAGCTATTGATAGAAAATCCACTAGTATCATCTATGCAAGATATGATCTTTTTAACGATTTCTTTTCTATAATTCCTCTTAAAAAGTGATATAATTCCCTGGTCCATTGGTTGTAAAATAGCTGTAGTATTCGGAGGCAAAAAATGGAGTGCTACATTTTCTAGTCTTAGGTCGACTTTGTGGGCTTGACAATTATCGATAAAAAGGATAGCTTTTCTTTTCATCTTATTCATCTCATTGTCAAATGACACTAACCAGTTTTGGAAGAAATTAGCAGTCATCCAAGCTTTTGAATTCGCTTCGTATTTAACTGGAAGGGATTTTACACCTCTAAAACATCGTGGGCTTTTGGATTTCCCGATTACAAAAAGAGGCATTTTATGACTACCGTCAGCATTACTACAGCATAAAACTGTCAGTCTGTCTTTCGGGATTTTTCCTCCAACAACTTTTTCGCCTTTTAAGCACAAAGTCCCATCAGGCATTGCTCTGTAATAAAGTGCTGTTTCGTCACAGTTATAGATACAAGAAGAACTGTAGTCTTGTAATAAAGGAGGTAATACTACATTTTTCCAAGAACTGGCAGCGGCTTCATCAGCATCACATGCTTCACCGTGAATTGTTTTGAAAGAAATTTGGTTTCTTGCTTTCCATCTGCACAATCAACCATTTGTAGCTTTAAAATCAGTTATATTTAACTGTTGTGCTAAATCTTCAGCTTTCTGATTCAATAATAATCCACTAATAGGAACATTACAAGCTCATTTTTCAGCAAACCACTGAAGAAGAGCATCTTCAACTTCAGATTCTTTTACTGTACGTTTTCGTTTTTGATTAAGATTTTTATTGCATTTCCAGTCGTTCAAGACTTTTCTTTATTTTTTAACAATTTCGAAACTTGAGCTTGGGATATCTCATACTTTTTTGAGAGTTCTAATTGCGTACACTTATTTATTTTTGCAAACTCTATGACTTTTACTTTTTTTTTAAAGTAAGATCTTTTCGTCTCAAAGACATTGTAAAGCACAAGAAAGATTACTGATTTCACGAAAGCGAACTGTCGAAGTAATCGCCGTAGAAAATGTACAGTTAAATGTTCAAGGCTAGATACCCCCAAGTTAAATGTTGCGCTTCTCCGAAGAGATTCGTTACAGTTGGTAATCCACGTCCCCTTCAAGATAAGGACCTGTTGAAGTTTCACATTTCCTTCACACACACCCACTCATTTTCTAGCTCTCATTTGGGGGGTGAAGCTTATTGTTCATTCTCTGAATAGGAAAACGTAGGCCAGCGGCCGAGCAATACGGGGAGGGAGGGGGGGGAGGCTAGCAAAAACAGCAACAACAATGAATTGCCCTTCAAAATCGAAGAAATCCCCATTTCCTGCGATTGGACGCTTTCTGCGAAGTGACAAAATTGCTTTGAAAGACATTCAGTTACTGCACATTCATTATTGCACTTTACAGAAAAAAATTCTGAAAAGAAGTGAGCGAAATAGAAAAAGATCATATCGTTATGGCTAAAAATTATTCCTTTAAGCGGGATAACTTCAAAACAATATATTCCATTAACCGGGAAATTTAACACAGAAACAAATTACTACGGTTTGGGACATTGAAAATTTATTACATTAAACGGGATTTACATTAAACGGGATATTCTTTTAAACGATATTCCTTTAAGCGGGTTTAACTGTACTAGCAATATTACTTCTGAATGGTATAAAATCTCTTCTGAATAAAATCTCTTCAGAAACTGCATACAAAATAAAATTAATTATTCTGTAAATTCTTCAGGCGCTTACTCAAATTCAAGCAGAAAACACGTTACAACTGTTTTCTATACAGCAGAAAACTGTAAAAACACAAGTCAGGATACAAGTCTTCAATTCAATACGCCTAACGCACTTTCAACACATTCAATTTTCAGTAGAAAAAACACTGAGTTGCAATGCCAATGTCAGGTATATTTATAGACTTCCAAAGCGCCCCCTATCGGTCAACCAGCTAGATATCTCCAGAAGCTTCTAGAAAGATCTAGACGATGAGTTCGCGACCATTTGGTGCCATATCACCAAATTTCGCGACCACAATAAGTCACCAAATCCATCGCCAATTTGGCCATAACTCTCATATTTGGCTAGATTACCATAGACTCGTAAAATTCGTAACAATATTATTTCTTCACATTTACACTGAAGATTTGGTCGCCGAGCGATTCTCACAGAATGGCTTTCTAGACTTGGTCCGAGTTGATAGCGGTCCAAGGGGTTTAAAAACAACAACAATAACAATATTTACATTATTTTCATATTGACTGTATGCCAAAGTTTCAATAGAGTTGTAACTTCACTTTCGGGTTGTTAAAGTACGTTGGGACAGACAAATAGAAAGATTTAAGACAGAGGTATAAGGTTTGTCGCTCGTCGAGGAGTCACACGTCTGAGTCACGCGTAACTGTGCAGGAGTATCGATTGAATTGTGCCTTCGCTTTTGGATTCTAGAGGTAGGTTGTAAAAGACAAATACAGTGGAATCTCGATCGATCGTTCTCCGAATCATCGTTTTACCGTATGTGTCGTTTATTTCACCCAATCCCGATGATCATATTGCTTTGTTATGTTTCCGCATCTATCGTTTCCCGCATTTATCGTTCAGTCCAGACGGTCCCTCGGAAAACGGTAGATCGAGATTTCACTGTACACTGATTAAAAGAAATGGTATGAGGCTTACTACACATCGGAGATTCATACGTCCGAAGTTCACACGACTGAAACAATCTGCTAAAAAGAAAGTTACCATATATTTTAGCCCAGTGCTGCCACGAAAATGTATATAAGACAATGATTCATCATTATGTCAGCGTCAGTTTCGCATCTCCCCATTTTTCTAGCGGCTGTTTTGCAGTCTGTCTGAGTAAGGCGCAATCAGTTGTCAATGAGAAATTATAACTGAAGTTTCTAACTAAATTTTGATACGATATTTCATAAAAGTCTTAAATACGCGGTTAATAGGCGCAGTCTTTACCATTTGTATTATTATCTAAATATTTAAATTAATGAGAGGGTTAAAATTACTAGAATTTCTCACGATCGTCAATGAACCAATCAGTACTCATGGAATAGCATACGGATTGTCGCAAGATATTTAGACTGATTATTTTCGTTTCAGATTAATCTTTTGTCTCTTTCATATTCTTTTGACATCCTCAACTGGAGAAGACGACTCTTTAGATTAATGTTATGAGTGCAATTTGCTCTATCTGTAACCGATATAATTGCTTAATATTTACTGCGCGTGCGCAGGGTGAAAGTATGAGTTATACCTTAATGAAGTGCCTCATCGGTGTTCGAGATGAAAAGATGTATGTCTGGAACATACTTCTTTCCGCGTTGAGTCTTTTTGATTTTCCCAAACGTGCACTGCGGAAGCATGTGACTGAAGTATTTGAATGAAACTGCATGGAAATAGCAGTTATTTTGTTCACTTGGTGTACACACATTATAAAAAGCATAATTCATCATTGTGCCTTTCAGTCGCGTCTTCATATTTAAACTCAAGACAATTTTTTCTTCTCTCTGATCGAGGTGAGGACATCACTTGTTGAAGAAATGAATTAAAAGATCCAAGTAGATATTTCTTTATGTCAAAAGCTTTTTTTTTTCTTTCAGATAAACTGTTTAGTATGTGGTCTCAAGGCTCAGTGTTTATCTATTATATCACTGTTTTGACACGCATTTTTTCATTTTTGGGTGTTACAGGGTTATAGGATCGTCAAAGATTTGAGAATATGCAGCTTAAGTTCGTTAGGATGCTAGCACCAAATTTAGAGGGTACACTTCACATTTGTAGCTTGCTTTTTTGTAGTTCCCATTTTAGGTTAGAATAGAACCTTAATAAATTGATGCGTGCATGTGTTGGACAAGCAAGGAAACATAGAGAATTGGGCGTTATCAAACATTTATTCGACATTACTAAAAATTCCTTTAAAGTCAAATTAATAATAAAATAAGGTTCACATTTATATTATCAACTAATACATGAGGAATTCAGAAGTAGAGACAAAATATTCAGTCATAGCAAATATTTCTAAGTTCTATCGGGAAGCACTTACGACTATTGAAGAATACAGCGATGAAGGCTTTCGTTGACAGGTGCCCACATCAGGTCAGACTCGGCATCATCATGTCGACTATAAGAACGCCCGCAAGTCTCCGCGACATCGCAATCGGCTCTGTTGGGTCAGAGCTCGGAGATCAGCAAATGAAATCTGTCGACCTTTTTTATTTCTTTTGGAGGGGCTGGTGTCCGTTTAACGGGGCCATTTTGGACCGCCCCTTTTTCTCTCATTGGACCTTTATCTTAACTTTATTGGCTGCCTTTATCTTAACAGTTCTTGCCCCAATTGGTCCCTTACTTCACTGCTCATGTTCACAGTATACCAAGTGCCTCTCCACCATAATTTTCGTTTGGGATACCACTTTGATAATTATTTGAAAGTTTTATTGTGGGCCATAAAATAACGTCACCATTATCTTTTACCATTATCTTAGAACATTTATAGTCTTTTCATCTCTATCAATGGCCACACATGCAGTTTTTCTTTTAAGCCGCCCTTTTGGCTTATAATTCAATGTTTTTAGTGTTCCTAAAGTCTTTATTTATTTTTGCCTCTGGAGTGATTATAAGAGTTTTATTACTGACAGTCTCTCGACCACACACGGAGGTGAATTTTAACATCCAGCGCTTCTACACCTTTATTAACCAGATACATTACTATCATTTTGTCAGCCCCTTCTAACGAAGTCGACTCATTGGATTCCGACCAGGAGTATATGTTGTTCTCTGAAATTACCACGTTTCTTTAATATTTACAGCGAGTGCGCTGAAGAGGCATTCTACCGCTGTAGTAACGTGAAATTTGTGGAAAACACATTAGAGATACACACAGCTTTTTAATATTCAGAATGATCAAAATAAGAAGGGCAATTTGTCGCCATTGTTGTAACGTAGGATTACGTTCCTCTATAACGGTCCGCCGTAATGCAAAATTTCAAATGTTAAAACCGTCGTCTCGAGTTATAAATCAAGAGTGGAAGAATATTATTTCTCAAAGGCATTTTTTTGTTTTATCCCTTTTTCTCCCTTCATACTTAACCAAAGTCGGTAAATGAGGTACCATTTTAAAGATTAAGATCTCCGTGCGAATCGCTAATTTCGAATTACACAATTTTTCTTCCCCTAGATGGCGCACGATAGCTTTTTTATTTTGCCATTATCAATCACACTGAACTTTTAAATTTAAAAATCATTCGCTTTTAGTATAATTATGTGATGTCATTAATGAGTGTCTATATTGGCAACATCCGCGTAGGTGTGCATTATTCTTTCTGCAAGGAAAACACTTATATATTTGGTGGAAAAACCATATATATTGAGTGGCAGTGTGGAGTTCCAAGATGCCACACAAACCTTTATCCGAAGAACTATTCTGCATAAGGTTATCACTCATCCTTCCCTTCGTATGTAGGAATTTTATTGTAAAAAAAGAGGTAAGCAACGATAAGTAATCCTACGTTAATATCCCGCGGAAATTTCGTTAGAAGAGACTATCTGATTTTTTTTATTTTGGGTAATAAGAAGTTGTGTGTTCCTGTCATACTTTTTTGCGGGTGAAAATATGAACGAAATTTTAACGACTTGTTTCTTCGGTTTCTGAAATGGAAGCAAAACTGGAACTTCTCTGCTTACCCCGTGGGGTCTGTCGTAGTCTAAAGAATAAAGTTGTCGCCGTAAGGCTTGTTCCATAGAGAGCGGACTCAGACTCCCATTGCTCTCACAGTAACAGCTTCCAGCACTGTCACCCACATATTTTGTTGGTCGATCTCGTGTCACTACGTCAAAGGATGATTAATGTATCTGAGAATGTAAAATGTAGACTAAAAAAAATGTGCACTTTAAAGTTCTGATTTTTATTTTTATTATAACTTTTTGTGAGCGCTTCGCTGCACGATGGCGCCTTTCTTTTCGTTGCTTCTATTTGAAATAGTTTGTCTGAGTTTTCAAGGATATATGAAAAAAAACTGTGGTCCGTTTACAAAAGGAGGGGTACTAGAGCTGAAAAGGATATTTAAAACAAACTTATATTTTATTAGACTTTATTTGATAAAAACTTAGTACAGTTTTAAAGGCATACATTGATAAGCTAATCAAAATTCTGTTATGAATAGTTATTCGTAACTTGCAATTTGTAGGTTTAATTCAGTTTATAAAATACAATCCTCCTTATAACCCCCCTTTTAGTGAACAAATAAATTTGCAAATCCCTGAAAGGGAGCAACCTTTCTCAGAATCAAGTTACCAGCACTTGTATGAATCTATATGGTAACCTTGGGCATTCACCCAACCGGTTAGTTACTAGCAAACGCGCCAATTTGGCGTATTCCAAAAAGTTTGTCCAGATTGGTTTGCCGAGTCAGGCACTCTTCGTTGTAGCTATCCGCTGTGTGTGTGGAGATTTTTTTTTTTTGCTCGCCTTTTCATTTTGTTCAGGGAAAGAGCGAATATTCCTATTTTACAATATGTGAGTTCTCTTTTTATCCCTTCTTCATTTTTGACCATGCATTATTTTTATGTATGCGTTTAATCTAATAAATTTATCTGAAATGTTATTCATGTGAGTCAGGTCCTTCTTAGTGTTAATTTTAATGTGTTTAATTGTAGTGTAGGATATGTTCAATATTTTACTTTAAGTGGAACCATTACCTACTAAGTTTTCACAAGGCTTTAATTCCTCGTACTCCACGATACGTCATGCCATTTTCGGGTGCAATGTAATTACCATGTTTTTATTAACTTGCTTTCTCGTTTGTGTGTGTGTTTGTGTGTTTGTCCAGTCCAAATCTTGCAATCGATTTTTAACTAACTTCCCGACTAGCTAGACATTTGAAACTTTTAGAATAGCTCAGAACACGATGACAATGCATTTTTTAAATACTTTTAGCCATCTTTAAACAGTTTTTACCATGTTTTTATTATTTTCAGTTAATTTTGTTTTGTAGACTGGTGCAGCCATCTGTCGGCCGGGACGGGAATGAAAAGTTAAATGCAAGTTAACTTCCAATTAACTTCATTTTCTTTCAAGTTGATGGGATAATTCATTTAAAAAAATTTAAAAATGTATTTATTAATACATAGAATTGCCAAGTTGATATGATCAACAGAAAATTTAAAAATATGGTATATAAAAAGTTCTTTTTATCTTGTAATTATGTTACTATTCATGTTAGCATTTTCTGTTCATGGCACGTGGCGCCATTTGCACGTGCTACCGGGAGTGCGTAATATTTTGCTTAGCTAGTGTTAGTATTCTCTGTTCGTATCGTTTGATGCTTATTTCTCGTCCTAATGTTAATTCTTAATTCTGTTTCACGAAGTATATCTCACCCATTACGATTTTAATAGCTTTCACATTTATTCATTCACAACAACAGTTTTATTTTTCGTAACAAATTTTGAAACCATTATTTAACTTTTAATACTTAAAAAAAATCTAATTTAGGACTCTAAATTTAAAAAGAGCTGTAACAAAGACTAAAAGTTAGAAATAAGGTATTAGATAACATATCGATAAAAAATAAGAATGAAAATCCTTGTTTCAATCGGTCTTGTACTTTGTGTGTGAAATAATATTTGTTCAACTTGCCCTCTACTTCTGCTTCAGTCATTATTGCTTCTATTAACACTTTCCTTTTCGCCTCGGTACAGGACTTTTTCCTTTGGCAAAATAAAATTTCATCTTGTTTACCTGGTAGATTAAGCGAGGAGCAATAACTTTTCTTTACAGTCGTGTCACTTTTTAAGGGAAAGAGAGCTAATAATTCCAACTTTATATTTAACAAATGGAGGAATTAATATTTTATTTTTTGATAACAAATATTACATCTTTCTGTAACCTTTTATTTGATATTTTCGGAAATTAAGTACTCATTACAGTTAATTTATACCTTTTTTACCTCTAAACAATGTAAAAGAAATTTCTTTTTATTCTAACCCCTGAAAGAGGCCTGGCACTGGCGGTGTAAGGACTTTGCCTTAAATAAAAGACTGCCAGCCGTTTTGTATTTAATGCTTTAATTGCATTTCTAGACTAAATACAGGCGATTTACAATATATATAAAGCATTAAATTCGTGGGTTCACGGCATCGACGAGGAAGGTCAGGCTTAAGTTGTCGCTGCGCATTCAAGACTATCTAGGCCAAACGGTATCTCCTTGTCTCCGGCACCAGCGTCACTCTGAATAACTTAATCTCTGAATCACTGACTTTTTTTAACTCGCTTGCGGTGACTTTATATACCTTCGCTGAACGTTCTCGAAAGATCTGTTAAACGCCACCTTTCTCTATTCAGTTATTGTTCCCTGACGACTAGGCGCCTGCGGTCGGCAACTTCCCTTTTGTAGTTGACGAACTGTTCCGCGAGCTGTCGGTAGCACTTCTGGTCTCTATGTCGCCAAGACTGTCTGTCTCCAGCCGTATAAATCAATTATGTGCATAAATCGCGCGTTGGTTGGTCTTCCCGGAATTTCCACGCACAAAATATTCGCTATTATACGGGAGTCGTTAAAGCGGGCAGTTACCATCTGCATGCAACTCATGAGAAGATATGAAAAAAATCAATAGCCAAAAAGATTTACATTCGTTACAACAGAAAAAAAAGATTTGCAATCTTTTCAGTATGGTAGGTGCGGGCAGCATGGCACGTCTTCGTTATTTTACGAGTTAAGGGAGAAACGTATGTAATTAAACTCATAGATTACCGAAACTCATATGATATGCATAAGAGAGCTACCACGTGTGGTACTCTAGTCATCCACTTTCTGTCCTTCTTTTTCACGTGGTTGCATGAAACTGCTTCATAGAATTTTTTTCAAAGTTTGCGAGTTCACTAATTGTCTAAATCTCTCAAACAGGTATGTTCTCTACTTGCCGCGCCTACCTGATATGTGTTAAAGCTTATCTTTGAAATAACATATTCAATTTCTCTTCGATCTTTAACTGATTATCGGCTACACCCTACTGCCCAAGAATTTACGTCTAAGCAACTTATTGGCCATCTTTTGAATTCCGGAAGACACCTCGTATTTTAATGGATACCAGGCTTTTCTTGAATCCATGGTAATGGACAAGCAGATCTTTTGGCGAGGGATGCATCTAATCTAAATCCTCCTAATTCCGACGTACCTCTGAGAAACATTAAGAGACTTCACATGAAAAATATCTCTGAAAACAGAGTTTATCTTCGAAAGTGGGGGCTGAGGAGAAATCCTGGTCATCCTTGGTCGACAGAAAGAGATGAATCCAGACATCTATTCCCTGAGCTACCGGAGTTTCCTGTTTCCTTGTCCTGACTAGTCATGATTACTTACAGGCCCATCTTTTCCGAATTGCACTTTCTCGATCTCCTATGTGTGATCTCTGTTACTCCGCTCCGATGACTGGGGAGCATCTTTTTGTCTGTCCCCTTTTCCAGGACATTCGTTCGTCGGGCAGTTTGAGGACACTCCCACAGTCTGGGGCAAGTTCCGATTTGCACTGGTTTGCTCGTCATCATATATTTGTGAGAGCTCTGATGGACGTAAAAAAAAAAAAGAAAATCACTTCCATAAACACACTTTTTGTCGATAGATCGGATGAGAATTCATCAGTCTCAAATTTAAAGCTATGAAAAGAACTTCCCTCACTATATATTCCTGATTACACATTAACTAATGCATATTTTTAGGTTCCGTTTTCTTTATTTCAAAATTGAATCCCCGTTATTTTACTAAAATATTTTAATTTTAATTTTCGGGCGTGGTGGTTCAGTTGGCAAGAGCAGCCGGTCAGAGATCTGAACGTCCCTGTTCGATGTTCGTCGCAGCAAATCCACTGCCGTGTTCACTAATGGTGGAAGGGGCACGTAAAATAGGTCGTGGCTGCAATGTCCTCCAAGTTCTCATATTTACCTCTGGAGGTGTGGGGTCGTGTTCCTGTCTCGTCACTTGACTCGGTTCAAAATTACGGGATCCGTCATTTAGCCAAGTCGGACTCCGACCCTTGTGGTGCTAATTCAAAAAACAGGAGCCGCCCCTTTCAGCCCAATAGCCTATTAGGACCATGGTGAATGGAACCTCCAACCAGGGGGCATTAGTAACAACAACAACAACAAATTTTAATTTAAATAAATTTGAATTTTGTAGCGATAGACTTCCATAATTTGTCCAGTTGAAAATTACCTGAGAAAAATATAAACCTTCAAAGTCTATGCACTCTTTTATTAGAGCGTCTACCTTTGCATTGGAAAAAACAGAATGCAAAAATATGCATTTGCTTAGTGTTCTGACTGGAACTACTTGAATCTTCTTACGGAACCACGTCACTTGTGACGCGAAACTGTACAGCGCATATGCGCAAATTATGTAACTTTTCTTTCTCCTTTTTCCGAAGAGCAGATTAGATTTAGATTTCGACCAGATAACATGTGATATAAACTTTTATTAAATTTTATTCTCAAATTTTCTCAGCATAGAATTTCTTTGGAGTGAATTTTTGATGTAGATTATAGATAAGCTGAACCAGACATTTAAATAGATTTAGAAAGAGATTTAAACTGAGTGACTTTTAGATACATACCACTCAACGCCGAGAACACTTAGCAGTGATTAGAAAAATTCTGAAAGGGTTCAAAACATAACATGAATAAATGAAATAAATAAAATATGTTTCAAAGTGTATTTTTATTCACACTTTATCTATGAAAATTTCTTTATTATTAAGAAAACTTTCACTTCCAAATTTTCTTTTAAATGGATCCCAACCATGTTTTAACTGCAGATTGCTAGTTCTTAAATTTTTAACATGCCCTTTTTAAATAGAACTAAACTGTGATATATCGTGTAATTGAAAACTTTCCTTACCTAATTACTATGTATGTGACTTAATCGTGATTTATACATGGCTGAACCCAGATAGGGAATCCATGGTGTTATATTTATCAAAAATGGATAACATAGATAAATATAAAAGCAGATAAATTTAAGAATCCATGCTCTTATATTAACTATGATATATCGTGTAACTGAATACTTCCCTTTCCTAATTACTTGTATGTGATTTAATCGTGATTTATACATTGCTGAACCCAGATAGGGAATCCATACTCTTATATTTATCTACAGTGGATAACGTTGATGAATATAAGAGCAGATAAATATAAGAATCCATGCTCTTATATTTATCGACAGTGGATAACGTTTATAAATATATGAGCAGATAAATATAAGAATCCATGCTCTTATATTAACTCTGATATATCGTATGTGACTTAATACTCTGATATACTTGTATGTGACTTAATCGTGATTTATACATGGCTGAATCCAGATAGGGAATGCATGTTCTTATATTTATCAACAGTGGATAACGTGGAATAAGGTTTAGTTGGCATCTGGGGTAAAGTAAAATTTCTGAGATAGGAATCTCGTCTTGAAAGAAAAGCTGTAAAAATACCACTGTTTATCGCCAGGGTCATAATCTATGTAAAATAAATTTTCTCTGTACTTCATTCTGTATATTGTCTTATCTCTCTTAATATGTACTCCAGGCTGGGGACTTTGTCTACTGAGGCACCAGGGACATAAACAACAACTTATTTATCAAGAAGAGAAAATGCTGAAATTATTTCTCAATATAGATTTCTAGTTTAGGAAATGATATGCCTGTTTAACTCTACAATATATAAAATATTCAACGGAAGCATACCACCTCCCTAAACGATAGTGTTTCATTAAATGCTTTGCGTTAAGAATTCCCTATTCATTAACTAATACGCATCCAGTCTACATTTTGAACGCCGAGCTACAGTTACTGAATCAGCCTCTGGGCATAAGAAAGTTTCGCCGCGCGAAGATGTAAAATGTAAATTTCTAAAATCTACCAACAAGCATTATCGTTTATTAAGAATATATGTCGTGATGATGCCATTTCCCCACCTCGAAATTTTCGTATGTCCCAGGACTAAGGCCCCATGTGAGTGACAGAGATGAGGATATTTCAAGAAAGATTTGTGTCAATCCAGTGCTTCCCAGTGCGTGCATAATAGATGATCTTTTGACAATCACCGGAGAGCCATGACCGATATCTTATATAAAAATTTTAAATCTATTATGATGTCGTGAAGAAACGTATATTTTTTATGAGTGTACGTGTGTGGTCTTGTGTGTGATCTTTTCCAGGAGAGCTTTCGGCAAGGACCGGAAATTCGTTTTACTCTAATCGAGACCCCATGGCAAGTGGACTGCGGAGCATCGTTAAGTTTCCAGGTTCCCAATTAGGGAAGTACTATTGATGACCCCTTCGATTGATCCGAACAGGCTGTCCAGTTTGGGAGAATGGAAAAGGCTCCCTCCGGCTATCTAGAGGAGTGAATCTCAAGCACCGATCGTGGGAACAGCGGACCCGGAAATTGGGGTTATTAAAAGGTTTTTTGAGAATGTTCCAGTTTTTCTAGAAAGAAGAAAGGTGATAAAAGCGGCTCCTCGGAAGAGAGAGAGACCTTAGCCGACTGTCGAACGAGCTGCTGCTCTTTTTGAGGCAGAGACCTGTGGCGTGAGCTTATTTTGGCTTTTGCTAGCCACTGCATCTTGATGAAATGTACATATGTGAATTATATATGCTTGTAAATAGAAATAGGAGGTCTTAATAAAGACTTGTGTACATATTTTAGAAAAAGGTCTCTGTTTGCGTGTTTAAGAATGACAACATCATACAGATCTTGGTTACTGTGGGCCACGTCACCACACTATGTTACAGTTATAGCCGCCCACTTAGTATAGTGGGTAGTGTCTTGAGCTTCACATGTAGTCTGGGATTGGGTTCAAATCCCGGGTAATGCTTGGGTGTTTCAGTGTTGTCGTGTTGTCCCAACATAGGGAGCATTGTTGGCTCACGTTAACGGTGCTCCCATAATAAAGTAACCACCAAGATTTCACTGTATGTTGTGCAATTGTCTCACGACAAGTACTTCGCAATAGAAAACCAATAGTTATAGTTATAAGTAATAAACTTTATAACCGATATTAAAACATCTTATTCAAACCAATTTTACTTGGATGCAAGAATCATAGGACCATAGGAATAGTGGTCTAACTGAACTTCCTAAGCCACGCCTCTACTGCAGACTTTCAGATAGTAAGTAGCGGGGAACTATCATTGGACAAGAAAGTGATTGGAGCGGTCGGGATTCGTGAGATCAATGCCTTCAACTAGATTCAACGAAGTGAGTCAGCACCAGACATGGACAGTAGAATAGAAGTTAACTTGACTATAGCAGTTCGTCCCGAAAATGAGAGAGAGTAAAAATACGGAGCTATAGCTTCTACAACATATACAACATATAGTGTGTCTGTAAAATAAAAATTGGGTTTCAAATGGTTATAGCTATACAACAAATCACGTTGCAAACATGAGTGACAGAGATGATGAATATACGTTAAATGAAAGAGAAACACTCCAAGTTTTTGTGTACGAAAGCTTACTTGCAGGGTACCGACACACTCCGATACTAGCGCCGGAAAATTCTGGAGTATTCCATTTTCCAGTTAGACGAAGTTCCTCCACATTTTGCCACAACCCTGTGGGAATTTCTTAACGAAACATTTTCTCAGTGATGGGTCGATAGAGAAGGATGAACTGTTTGTCCCCCACGGTCTCCATACCTAACCTCCATGGATTTCTATTTTTGGAGTTATGTAAAGATACAAGTGTATTCCATTTAAGTTCGAAATCTGGACCATTTAAAATAAAGGGTCACTGAAGCTGTTTTGTATATCACACCGGATATTCTCTGCCGCGTATGGGAATAGACTGAATATCGTCTGCAGGGCAACTAAGGGAGCTCACATAGAAATCTACTGAACAGATAAGAAACTTAGAGATTTTCTCCTCAATTTGGAGTATACTTTATATCTCTACAATGCTTTGTTCAGAAGATATAACCATCTACAACCCCACTATTATTTTTCGGACATACTGGTGGATCATAGGAAAAGGCATCCTCTCTAATTCATGGTTATCTTTCCCTATCCATAACGTCTCTTTATATTATCAAATATTACTCAGAAAATATAACAGTATTTTTCGTTTTAATACGATTTTATTTACTATCTACCAGAGCGCGGGGAAAATATGATTTACTCTTGCGAAAATATTTAAATCACTTGGAATTTATTGATTGTGCTCCACTAACTATTAATCTTCCTGATTTATGTTCGTACAGTTATGGTTCTATAGAAAATTACCTATGATATCTTTGAATCTAGTCCGCTGTTTTAAGAATGTTTTTTTTAATCTATCTATCTTTGAGATATGAGTGCTTAGTTTAGGTCCCGTTTTACAAAGCGATAAAAAGGCTCAAAATGCTATACGTTGGTTTTTAAATAAGTGCTGTCATTATTCAGAGAATTCCAAGGCCCCCTAAAACTAACATTTTTTAAAATTTAAAATGTTTTGTTTCTTAATATTTTGTACACAAGCTAGTTAGAAATGTATCTTAAGGAAAAAAGGTATATTGGTGCTATGGTGGTAAGTCCTAATAACTAAGGAATCCGTAGACCTTCAGTGGTGATTTTTATTAAAATTTTGTCTTTATCTCTTCTTTATAATGCGATGTGAGTCAAAATTTTGGTGAAATGAACAAGAAATTTAGCTTTTACATTAAAATGGTTTTTTTCAGGGTGAAAAACAGGAAGCACAGGGTGCAGATTTAACATTTGCACCCAGTAGATAATATATTTTGATAATATAGTTGTCCAAAATTTTGAGGCATTTCATGCATTACTTTTTAGTGTAGGATGATTTGGGAAAAGAGAAAAGATGAAAAATTTCATTTTGAGAAAAAAAAAACTACTTCTGGTTATAAAATTCTTTGACAACTGATGCTAGAATAGCTGTTACTGGGCTCTTAGTTAAGATAGAAACATAATTCAGACAGAATTAAAATGATAAAAAAATAGGCTTTGTTATTATTACATAAGTGGAAAATTGATTATGTATGTTTAAATGTATGTATGTATATATTATATATTTATATACATATATATATTTATCTATATATCTATATATATATATCTATATATCTATATATCTATATATATATATATATATATATATATATATATATATATATATATGTAATATACTGGACAACCCAAGGAGAAGACTGGTGTCCAGAACATCACAAGGGATGATGATGTAGTCGTGGCTCGAATCAACGACGACGCGGCAAGTTACGGCATTACATTTATTTTGTCGGAGAATACGTCTTCCCAATACAGTTACAAAATCCGAAAAGCGTACAGGTTTGTTGATCAGACGGCTTATATAAACTTTGTCATGTGATCATGATAGTGATTAGGGATTTGCTGTTGTCGACAAGTCACATGTAGTTTTATGTAATCTGCGCAAAGCCTATATGAAATCTTGGATGACGCCACGCTGGTTTGGAAAAGGAAGCCATTTAATATTGTCCACCGGAGGCCTTTTAAGACTTAGAATTGAAAACGAAAATTAGCTCGTACGCCCAAGGGAATTTAGAATAATTTTAGAATTTAAAATGGTATGGGGTTTTTAATGTTATATATATATATATATATATATATATATATATATATATATATATATATATATATATATATATATATATATATATATATATATAGATATATATATATATATATATATATAGATATATATATATATATATACACTGAAGTGCCACTGAATTAGGGATAGCAAAGCCTATGCAAATTGTGTAACGCTGCGCATCATGTATGCGCAAGTGAGGGCAATGTGGTAACTGCATATATAGCGCGTACTGTGGTTGTTCTGAATTAGTTGTTGGAATTGCCAGTATGGGTAAACTGCCTGACTTAGACGCCTTCGATCGCGAACAAATCGTAGGTGCGCGACGCATGGGCCATTCAATTTCCGAAATCGTCAGACAGCTAGGATTTTCAAGGTCGACAGTGTCAAGAGTTTACCAAGAATACATGGATGGTGGAAAAAAACTAGCGATCGGGCAAACTGCAAAGGACAATTAGCCTTGACAGTGCGTGGTGAGAGACGGCTCAGGCGTATTGTACGTAGCCAGCGAAGCCAAACATTAGCTCAAATTACCACCCAGTTTAATGACGGTGCCAGTCGTATAGTCAGTAAACGGACTGTGCAACGCTCGCTTCACCGTATGGGTTTCGGGAGCCATCGACCTACGAGAGTACCATTGCTCTATACTTGCCATCGGGCTGCACGTCTTGCCTGGGCAAGAGAGCACAGAGACTGGAGTGTAGAGGACTGGAAACGAGTAGCATGGAGTGATGAGTCTCGATTCCGACTACTTAACGCCGACGGGAGGCTGAGAATATGGCATCAGGCTCATGAAGCATGCCTGGCTGGCATCCTGCATGCCTGGCTGGAACTGTACAAGGGCATGGTGGCTCAATCATGGGCTAGGGTGTTTTTTCGTGGCACAGTTTGGGATCTTTGGTGCGTGTACCAACCTCCCTCAATGCAATTCGGTATGTAGAGTTGCTGGGTGATCACCTCCATCCGTTTATGCTGTTCTGTTATCCGCACGGTAATGGAGTTTTCCAGCAAGACAACTGTGCCTCTCACAAGTCCCGGTTGGCTACTGACTGGTTGGATGAGCATTCCTCTGACTTCTCTGTCATGAATTGGCCACCTAGAAGCCCAGACTTAAATCCTATTGAGCATCTTTGGGATGTTTTGGAACAAGGTGTGAAAGGCTATCACACAGCACCAAAGAACCTTACTGAATTATGGACAGCTTTAGCCAATATTTGGCTAAAGCTTTCTGATGGAGATGGGAGGACATGGCTGGTGTTTATGCTAATGTACGCCGTTCCATGCGTCAGTGATGTGATGTTTGTATAATGGTTTGTGGTCGCTCTTTCGAGCATTTGTTGTGACACGTTGATTTAATAAAGGGCGTGTTACATTTGCTTTTGTCTCTTTCCCTTTACCTTTCCACTTTATTTACTCTCTAGGACTTTCACGTGGCGTTTCCGGACAAGCATTGTACTGCGAATCCTTTTATATTAGTCCCCTCTAACCCCCTTCAAATTTTGGCCCGACATTTTTCGATCACCCGGTATGTATATATATATATATTTATATAAATGCCGTTTCAAAGTGTGCAGATACCTTAAATGAACAATATATTTTTATGATATATTTCTTACTTTTTACTTTCTTAATTTTACAATTTATAACTCTTTATGAATAAAATAACTCAATATAAACTTTTATCGCATTTCAGTATAAATTGAATAATATTTCGAGACTGGGACGAGTCTATGCTATGATTTTATATTAAATAAGACACTTAAATAAAAGTCAAAAACAGTTTTATGTAACCACTAAAGTTTGGTGTTAAACAACCTCATTCAGAATTCTTAAATGTTTATCTTAAAGGTCAAAAGTGTAATGTTACACGTAATCAACACTTCTGCAGTTCCACGATAAATTAAAAAGGATGGCTACATGTTTATGACTGCTTAACAGTTCATCAAAATACTTAATTGTTCGAAACGTGTAGGCATCCTTTATAATTTTTTGTGTAATTAAAGAAGTGTTGATTACGTGTGAGTTTTTCACAAGTTTCCTGAGACAATGTTATGCTTTTTTTTTTTTTTTTTTTTTTGGGGGGGGGGGATAAAGTTTAACATTCTAAGGGGTTTTAAATTTTATAATTTTTACCAGTAAATCTGTTTTTGATGCTCTCTTTCAACAAAGTTTACAAAATTTATAACATGTCGTCAAATAAATGATTAGAATGTTTGTTGTGTTTGTTTCTAATAACCCCTGACAGGAATCTTATTCTAGACCAGGCCCGTGTAGGCCAGCGGGGTGAGCCTCCGGTTTTTACAATGGCACAAAAAGGGTCAGAGTCCGATTTAGCCAGGTGCCATCTCAAATTTGCACCCCCCAGGGGGGACATTTGGGGGGAAATGACTCTCTTTCGTCCTCTGTGCCCTAAAAGAGGGACTTTCCGGTCTACGGATTTAACGTGCCCATATCCGACCTAGGATTTAATGGCGCTTGTCGGGATTCGATCCGAGCATCCTCAGCATCGAAAGCCGACGTGCTACCACTAGGCTACCTCAAGTCCCTAGGAACATTTAAAATAGATAAAGATTTTCATTAATGAATTTAGAATTTTTTTTATTTTGTGATAACATAGCAATGTAACGATGAGAGTAATTCAAAGTATTTGTTTAAAACTGTATGACAATAAGAATTAATTGTGTCAAAAATTAACAAAATGTTATTGCCTATTTCTGTAAAATAAAAAACTGGACTCAAAATTTCACGTAGGATTTGGACAATACAGTGTCGGGTTTTTTTTTCCAGCTAGATCTTTTTGAAGACCAATAGAAACTGAATCGTTGTATCTGCCAGGAGGAGTTCGATCTGACAGCTAGTAACCATCACCGGAAAATTGCGTATAATGCCTAAGGTCATTAACAAATTAACATCCTATGGGTAGGGACCGTAACCAGATAAGGGGGTTTATAGGTGGACTCATCCCCCTTTAACACCCCCTTGTGCTTCCTTTTGGACTACTCAAAATATGCAATATGAGAATATATAAATGATTTACATTTATATTAAAAATTACATTTTTATTCACTCCTTTCTTGAAGACACCCTTTGTTAGCTAGCAAGAATCCTGTTTGTATGGATCCCCTAAATGGATAACAAACACTTGCCAGCTAAATATTTTCAGTTCTTAAATATTTTTTAAGATTCCCTATTTAGGGGGAACTAAACTTCCCTTACTTAATTACTCTTACGTCTCTTAATTATGATTATTTTTCTTGTACGGCTGATATATTAAATAACGTTGGGTCTAATTTACAGACAATAAAATAAACTTTCTTTGTTAATCATTCGTTATTAAAAGTGATTTTTCTAATTATTACCAAAGGCTTCCATTTGGCTTTTAAGGAGTCTGATTGTCAGTGTAACCCCAAATAAAAAAGAGTTATTCAGACAGTTTGAAAAGGAATGCCATAAAGTTAAATTTTAGGTCCATTGCACGGTACATACTGAGTATTTTTTGTGTTTTTGTGTCGTATCAATATGTATTAGCTGCAAAAAATAGACAATTTTCTTTTCAGAATGCCATGACAATTGAGCGTGCGTGTATACATCATAATCACAATCTTTCTTTTTTGAGGTAGTTAAATAATTTAACCATTAAACCCTCAATTATGGAATATAACACAAATAGCCTCATTATTCTCTCGTCGTATATCTTGATTTTTCAAAATACCCCGAAATACCAAAGTTAATTATGCATTGCTCTTTAATTTAACCTATTTGTCTGCGAAAAATTTTTCTCCTATAATTTGCGTGCTTCAAATTACATTCCAGAAAAGGGAAATTTATTTTATAAGTGGACGACAGTATCAAAAAAAATATTTAATAGCGATTTTTTTGAAAATTTGATGAGAAGTCTTATGTATTTTAATTCAAAGGAAAAAAGCACTACAATGCTACACGAATAATGGCGTGTTTAGAAGCTCATTTTTCATTTCGTTTTAAAGCAAGCTTTCCATAGAAATAGCATTCGTTTTGTTTTCTGTCTCATAGTTTATTCTCGAAATGCTATATGCTTAGAATTAGAAGTACCTGAAACTAAGAAAACTCTATTGCCTGTAATTAATGGAGATTTAGTTTTCTTAATTTTATTGTATAAAACTAATAATGTGAGTAAATTAACTTATAAAAAATAGTTAATGGGCGTTACACTAATCAATTATACTATATCACAGATGTAATAGGTGGCTAAAGTACAACATTTCGCTATTAAATGAAAAAAATATATATATTATATATATATATATATATATATATAATATATATATATATATATATATATATATATATATATATATATATATATATATATATATATATATATATATATGTCAAAACATAGCTGAAATGTCAAAATACGAATGTCAAAGTACGAATTGACTGCATAATATTAAATCCACACAGGAGCAAACACTTTTCCTGTCATATATATATATATATATATATATATATATATATATATATATAAGAAAGAGAGAGCAGATGAAGTAGAATAAAATGCATGTAAAAAATAGTTTCTGTAATCAAACGCTCTAAATATATGTAATAAAATGGCTAGATGCAAATAGAACCTCCATTGCTATGTAAGAATTGACCATTTAGATTTACCCTCCTAGATATGCATTGCTTAAATTACCAAAATTGCCCGTTTCTCTTTTCCTGATAGCAGGATAACTACGATATCACATTATAGTATAAACAGAATATACTTTTGACGATGGTAAATTATACAACTATTTGCCAGTTCGTTGTTAAATACATAACACATAACCCATTTCCCCCTTTTTATACAACCCTCAATCTGTTTTGATTTCCTTTGAAAAGTCATTCCTTTTCCACGATTTAAAATAAAAATTATTGTCTAAGAAATTTCTGCTTTGTTTCTAGACCGTTGTTTAACATTCTAAGAGGCTTTTATTATTTTATTTTTAAGTCTTGTCTCAATAGACAAAATGTTCAATCCTTCACCGTTTGACTATAGAGTTTTATTGTTGGAAATAACTGTTTGGGAAAGCAATAAATGAACCTGTTAGTGGAGAAGACTGTTTTGCAGATACTTTAAGGAATTTCATTGTTTTGAAACCGGAAAAGCTCATTGTGAAGAGAGAATTTGTTTACAGGTATTTATCCCTGTTAAGGCTTTTTATGGGTTCCATTTAATATGTTTGGGAATAACTGCTTTATATACAAATAAGGATTTACATTTGCAAAAGAAAAAAAGCTCGCTTCAACAGAGCCATACAACTCCTCTGTGATAGCATAAAATTTTTGCAGTTATTTATTCTTTAGTAGAAGTTCTGATTATAAAATTCTGTTTTAAATTGAACAAAATATTCTGTTTCGCCATCTCCCTAACTAATAATCATAAAACTGAATCTGTCTATAATATATACATACAGATGGTTATCAAAATAATGGAAACACATCATTATGATTCGTGTTTATGAATGTGCCTGTGTTTCAACTTTCCTACAAAATAAGCATCTTGCCCGACAAAACAAAAGTTGAATCTAAAATAAAATTGCTTAAATAAAAGTAGGTAAGACAACATGAGTAAGGTAAAGACAACTGCGTCTTAAAAATATCTAAGCGTCTATTTTAAAAAAGCATCGAAACTTCCCATAAACAAATCTAATAACAAGTCAGTGAACTTCTATCAAAGCTTTTTTCTTATTATTGCATTGCTGACTTGAGTACATCTTACCTTAAAAAAAAATAAAATAAAATAAAATAACAAAAAAGAATAATATATAAAACTTTAAATAAAAACTTTAAATAAAATAAAATTTTAACTTGTAAATTCCGCTATGGGCCTATCTCTTATCTTAAAATGTTCTTTACTTTGCTAATTAAATTCTCACTCTTTAAATTTTAATATCTGAAAATTTTGTATGCTTCTTTTTCTTTTAATTTAAAAAAAAGAAGAGAAAAAAAAGAGAATTTTTCTCTTTTTTTCTTCTTTATTTTTATTCTCTCAATTAAATCCTATCTGTCATTATTTTAATTCTTCTTTAAATTTTTATTTTACATTCTTGTTCAATATTTCCTTAACTTAATATATTTAATTACTGAGCACATGTACCGTGATATTCATCACTTGCTTACAGGAGATGAAGTCGTCAAGTGCAAGGTATTCCTCTACTAAAGATCCAGTTACGTCCAGAAAAAATGAAGCTTTGGGCATCGTGCTTTTTTGTCGATAGTGTTAAATGTGTCCTTCCTGATTTTCAGATGAAACAAATTGTTGGCGCCTGTCTGCTAGGAGCATCTGTTATGATAACCTTCAGGGTAAGGGATGTTTCTAGAGCTATGGTATCAATTTCTCCTGTAAGAATTGTATTATGGTGGCTCGCGTATACCACCAATATTGTAGAAGCCAAGTTAATCACTCTAAACTCATTAACAAACTTAACAACTTTATTCACAAAGTAATAGTATAGGCAGATTACGCCGACATACACAACATACTTACATTATGGCGCGAACCTGCTTTGATAAAGTCAACTTTAAACATCTCGAGAGGTCCAAAAGAATTTGTGATAAATCGTAAATGAGGGAGCCATCGCCTCAGCCTCAACTTAAACACATCAGGCAAACTGACAAATGACTAAAACAAACAAACCGAAAAAACTTAAGAACCTCTGACTCCCATCAGTCTGGCTATGGCTTATAACTGCTTACGCAGCCAATCAGAGTTTGCTATGACGTTTGCTGCTTCGAAGCGATTCAATGCATAAGTTAACGTGATTCATTGAATATTTAATTAGTAATTAATCTTTCTAAAATGTAATCGGAAAATTTATACCATGGAGCACCACACACTCCCCCCGTAGAGAAGATTGAAATTTAGTTTTAAAATTTAAATCTAACAACTGGCTTTGAAATTCGCCCAGATTTAGTTACTGTATTTTCCTGTCGGGGAATGTGTTGTTTCTCAGTGTCTCCATGTATTTTAGTTAATACATAAGCAGGCTTTACACGATCAATGCTTACAGATTGAGGTTTACCCTTGATACAAATAGTCAGTGTCTTTGGTTTTCTTGACACGACAGCATATGGTCCTTCATATGGTGGCGCCAAAGCAGGCTTCACATGGTCTGTCCGCAGGAACACATGTGTACAGTCCTTGAGATCCTTGAAGACAAAAACTGGTGGCTTGGCATGTCTTCCTGTCGTATTTGGTGTCAAGTTGGTCATATGGGAACTCATTCTCTGCAACATCTCAGCTGGCTCGTCCTTCACCGGGTTACTCTGAAAAAACTCACCTGGAAGTCTTAACAGACCACCGAACACTAATTGTGCTGGGGCAATCCTCAGATCCTCCCTTACAGTTGATCTGATAGCCAGAAGCACCAGTGGTAGAGCATCAACCCAATGTACCGGATCTACTGCCATCAGAGATGATTTAAGCACTCGATGGAATCGTTCCAATCCATTGCTCTGTGGGTGGTATGCCGTAGTCCTGCTGCGCCGGATCCCCAAGTACGTTGACAGCCTATTAAAAAGTTGAGACTCAAAGTTTGGTCCGCGGTCTGTCGTTACCACCTCGGGAATACCATAACGAGCTATCCAAGTAGATAAGAAAGCATCCGCTATGGTTTCTGCCCGTTGGTCCGGAAGTGGCACAGCTTCAGGCCATCGCGTCTGGCGATCCACACAAGTCAGCAGATACCGGTTGCCTTTGGATGGAGGTAGGGGCCCAACTATATCGATGTGGACATGAGAAAACCTATTTGTTGCGACGAATGTTCCCAGAGGCGCCTTGTTGTGTCTGGTCACCTTGACTCGCTGGCACTGGTTGCATTGTCTACACCATTCTGCACAATCTTTCCTCATGCCCGTCCACACGAACCGTTGTTGGATGAGTCGCCAAGTTCCTTTTACACCAGGATGTGAAAGTTTGTGGTTGGCTTCAAAAATCCTCCGTCTCCATACTCTAGGTACAAATGGTCTAACTAGGTCGTGAGACACATCACAATACAATTTTCTTTCACAGGCAGGCAAAGCAATTAACTTTAACTTAAGACCTCTTACCTCCTTTGAACGCAACATTTGTTGTAAATCGGGATCCGTTGCTTGATCCTCGGCAAAAAAATCAATTGAACTATTTAAATTCAAAGTGTATATTCTGGATAGCGCGCCGGCTACTATATTTTGTTTTCCTGGCAAATATTGGATATCTGCAGTGTATTGGCTAACAAGTTCTAAGTGTCTAACCTGTCGAGGGCTAGCACTTGTTAATTTTTGGTGAAGTGCGAAGGTTAAGGGTTTGTGATCAGTGAAGATCGTGACTGTTCTTCCTTCAAGCATGTGCCTAAAATGTTTTACTGCAGAATATACCGCCAACAGTTCTCTATCAAATGCACTGTATTTAGTTTGAGTGGGGGTTAATTTTCGTGAAAAGAATCCTAATGGCTCCTCACCGTCCTTGGTAAGTTGAGAAAGAACGGCACCGACTGCTCGGTCCGACGCATCGACAGTTAACAATAGGCGTGCGCTGGGAGCTGGGAATTTCAGTGCATTTACCTCCGAAATAGCTTTCCTACAAGTTTCGAATGCATTTATTAATGGTTCTGTCCACGGTATTGGAGTCATATCCTTTTTCTTTCTGTTAATTATGAGATCAAAAAGCAATGCCTGTTTCTCCGCAATATTAGGCAAAAAACGATGATAAAAATTTAAAATTGCTAGAAAGGTCCGAAGTTGACTGATATTGTTTGGGCGAGGGTATTGCTGTAATGTTTGGACCTTTTCAGGTAGCGGCTCAATTCCCTGCTTTGAAATTTGAAAACCCAAAAATGGTATTTTGTCAATTCCGAATATGCATTTCTGGAGGTTTAAAATCAGGCCATGTTGACTTAGAGTTGAAAAAAGTATTTCTAAGTGTTTTTTATGCTGTATCTCGTTATCAGAAAAGACAAAGATATCGTCAAGATATGACAAACAAAAATCCAGGTCTCTAAGTATGCTGTCTAGATAACGCTGGAATGTGTTTCCACTGTTTCTCAAACCGAATGGCATTTTCCGGAATTCAAACAAACCTATAGGGGTTGTCACCGCGGTCTTAGGAATGTCTGTAACCTCAACCGGAATCTGATAGTATGCTCGAACCAAGTCGACTTTCGAAAAAACCTGTTTCCCCCGTAATCCCATAACTACATCATGGATGTGTGGGAGGGGGTAGCGGTCGGGAGTTGTGACCTTATTGAGTGCCCTATAATCTCCGCATATTCTCCAAGTTCCGTCCTTTTTCTTCACAAAATGAATAGGGCTGGCCCATGGGCTTTTAGAGGGCTGAATAACACCCTGTTCCATTAGAGCTTTAAATTCCAACTTCAATGTTTGAAGCTTCTCGGGGTTCAACCTACGAGGTCTCGAAAAAATGGGTTGTCCTGTGGTTTCAATACAGTGCGTTACCGGAAAGTTTTGCAAATTATTATTGCAATGCACATTTGGATTGAAAAGTTTTGGAAATCGCGCTAGAATTCTTTCGTATTCAGTTTTCCCCTCCAGTGGAGTAAGTTTTAAACTAGGGCCAGTCCCTGGATATCCCGATACTGCTAACGCTGTAACGTTATCTGTAACTTTTTTATTTTGTACATCCACCAGGATACCATAATGGTTAAGGAAGTCGGCTCCTAGAATTGGCGTGGTAATGTCTGCCACCACCAAATTCCAACTGAATGCTCGACGAAGTCCAAAATCTAACTTCAAATTGACTGTACCAAATGTTTTGATAACAGAGTTGTTTGCAGCATACAATTTTAAATCCTGCACAACTCTATTTCTTGTTAGCTTTTGGGGAAAACAGCTTAATGCTGCCCCCGTGTCCACTAAAAACTTAGCACCTGTATTTTTCTCGTAAATAAACAACCGGCTTCCGAAACTACGCTCATCTGGTGCCGGTATTCCAGATGTGCCTAGGCGTTTTCCGAAAAATTACATGGCGATACACATTTTTTAGCTAACCTTCCGAACTCCCGGTGGTACCAACACCTTTCTGTTGAAGTAGAAAAATGGGGTTGAGATCTAGTTTCATTCCTCGTTTTACTGCGGTCACGTTTCTTAAAGTACCTAGAACGACCGTTGTATTGTGTACTTTTACTTTGCGCCTCCAATTTAGCTATTCGTGATTCTAACTTTTGCAACTGTGTTTGAGGGGTTTGGGAATCAACGGGAGCTAAAAACTCTCCCGAGGTTTCATAAACTTTATCAGCTATTCGAGCAAGCTTTGAGTTATCTTGCATATCGTCCACACAAGCACTTAAAATTTGTCGGATGTTAATGGGTAATCTCTGTAACCAGAGTTCTCGCAATGCGGTATTATTAAGTTTTCCCCCATTTAAACTATCCATTTCGCAAAGTAGCTGTGAAGGTCTTTGATCCCCTAAGCATAATCCACTAAACAACTTTTTAAGTTTCAAACTCTCAGATTCCTCATAATAGGATAAAATGCTATTTTTTAGAGTGATGTATGCATTTTCCGAAGGGGTATTAAGTACTATATCACGTACACATTTAAGTATTTTTGTATCCAGAGCGGCTATGATTGAATGAAATTTTGTAGAATCCTCTGTTATACCCGCATTTTTAAATTGAGCTTCCACCTGTCGGAACCATAACGCAGGATCAGCCTCCCAAAAAACCGGGGCTTTAAATGCCACCCTACATATGTCGGCATCCACATTCAAATTAGTATTAGGCATTTTCCTTTCTTTTTTTTAAATAATATGTATGCAATACGAAAAAATACAGTTTATACTTTTGGGAAATTTGTGTATATATTAAAAGCGTACTTTAAGCTATAAAAATACCAAAAACACTATCACACAAATGAGCATTCTTCTGTATAAACATTACATGCAAATTTTCTTTGAAATCAATCAAATATAAACACAGATTACAACTTCAAGAGGTCAAGAGTTAAGGTCAAAAATTATAGCCTACCTGCACCTGTGTTGACGAAACCACTTCAAAATTTGCGCTGATGAAACCTGCATCAAAAAATTTATACCGCTTCAAAACTTGCAACGTCATCCATTACGAAGTCATCAAAAAGGGGGTGTTGCAAACAAGTGTTCGGTTTACTCTAGTAGAACTGTCCAAAAGGTCACCACTATATGGTGGCCCGCGTATACCACCAATATTGTAGAAGCCAAGTTAATCACTCTAAACTCATTAACAAACTTAACAACTTTATTCACAAAGTAATAGTATAGGCAGATTACGCCGACATACACAACATACTTACATTATGGCGCGAACCTGCTTTGATAAAGTCAACTTTAAACATCTCGAGAGGTCCAAAAGAATTTGTGATAAATCGTAAATGAGGGAGCCATCGCCTCAGCCTCAACTTAAACACATCAGGCAAACTGACAAATGACTAAAACAAACAAACCGAAAAAACTTAAGAACCTCTGACTCCCATCAGTCTGGCTATGGCTTATAACTGCTTACGCAGCCAATCAGAGTTTGCTATGACGTTTGCTGCTTCGAAGCGATTCAATGCATAAGTTAACGTGATTCATTGAATATTTAATTAGTAATTAATCTTTCTAAAATGTAATCGGAAAATTTATACCATGGAGCACCACAGTATAATACTCCCTTAATTACTATTCATGACTTGTAAAAATCTGTTCCTAGATGGATTCAGGCGGTATTACATGCTAAAAACGCTCGTAGGCCTTATTTGAAAAAAGGTTTTCGTTTTGGTGTTTCCATTATATTGATAACCTCCTATACATACATATATATATATATATATATATATATATATATAATAGGTGCATGCGTAGAAATGTTTAAAATAGGGAAAAGAGAAAAATAACTTTTTAGAATCGTTTGAAAAAATGTGTTTCCCATTTGCAAAAAATTAAGCTTTTGAAATTCACTGGATATACTTTTAATGCTATGGAACTTTTCATTCTCCACGCACCAGAAAAATTCTGTTAATTTGCTAGAATTTTGAGGAATTCAGAATTGCTTCCCGCTATATTCTGTTCTAATAGAGCTTTCGAAATTTATAGCACCCGGGGGAAAAAACACTATCATCTGCGCTAATTTTTAGTTAGAAGACTTTAAGCACATACACTACCTAAATGCCTGATTTAAATAATGTTTATTTGTTCACAATGAGGAGGAAATGCAAATGTGCTACTTTTTTTTTAATCATGATGCCATCTCTTATTTTGATGTCGGGGGAGATAGAATGTCTTAGATAAAGGATCAATAAAAATGTTTTCTGATACTTATGATGTCGTGACTTGAATTTTTGAAAGTTGCAGTTGTAATTAGAAATTCTAAAGTTTAATTCCTAAGTGCATATGTCATTAAAAATTTTTTTAAAAAGGGTAAGCAGAAAAGGCTACTCTAAATCGTAGGTAACATTAGTCTCAATGCCTGATAAAACTAGTGGTAAGTTTTCTCCGAAGCAGTTAGATTGCTGATAAACTGGCAACAAACATACATGAAGCGATTTAAAGCTAGAATCGAGGCGTTTCTGTAAAACTGCAATTTTAAGCTCGTAATGAAGTGATTAAAACTTTCATTAATAAAATTTTTATAGGTCCTGAACATATATTTAGAAATATTTGCTGTGCACGAGAGTAATGAATAATGAGGAATATATATATATATATATATATATATATATATTCCTCATATATATATATATATATGTGTGTGTGTGTGTGGAAGGAATAATAACACCACACCAGTTTTTATTCTATTTCAATCGTCTCATTAACATTATATTGTAGAGTATAGCTCACTTCTACCTAGACTTGGGTGTATATAATTTGAAGTGGCACTCTAAATGAATTTGATACAAACACAGTTTATACATGAAACAATGTTTATTGAATTCGTTGCACATATAGAATTTGCTTTTACAGCAATAAGCATACGTACTACTTGTACGGAATATATATTAGCATTCAATAAAAATACACATTGCAATACTCACAAACCAGCAGAGAGTCAAACCAGCAGTTATGCCACGTAAACTTTGGACCCCTAAGCACAAGCGGCGGTTAACACCTGGAGCTGCTTACCTCGTAGCTCCCTCTCGCTTATCTATCAACTTTTTTCAACCTTTATCAACCTCTCTTAATCAAGCTGCTTGGTATTTATACCAAGCGCGTATGCCGAAATTAGAATATCTCAAGCAGCTTCTTTAATTCATTCACTCAAAAGTTCGATTCTTGTGAATCGAATCTTATGTATACCTTACATTGGCCTCCCTCGAAAAAAAAATTAGGTAACTGAGGTCTGAACAGCTTCAGTTAACTAATTGAAAACGCGTGCTGGTCTGACTTTTTACATAATGGGTGGCAAGGCCAAAAAAACCTTCCACACGTTGTGTGGGGGGAAAACGCCAACCCCATTTTACAAAACTAACCCCGAAGGGTCCAGGTGACACCATCAAATAGTGGATTTGCAGAGTTCCGGATACTGGGCTGGCCAACTGCGCCCTAGAAAATCTATTTTAGTTAAAAGTGTCAATACGATTGCTCAGCATGACATTTCTTGACTGTTTGTAGCTGTTCTCCCCCAATTCATAATACACATGTCTTATGTTTTGTGAAGTTAGTACATTAGTTAGTTGTTATCTGTAGTTAGTATGCATTTTTTTTCTATTCACTATATGTCCCCTTCAAAAATTTATAAAACAGCAGTATGCCTTTTTTTCAGTGGCTGATCCCTTTCCTCTCAAAAACATTTTTTTCACAGCATATACACTGGGGAACTTCAAACCCATTTGGTTCGGTTTTATTAAAGGGTGGGAGTTAGAATAAGAGAATTGATACAAGACTTGTTTATGAAAGTGGCAACTTCCCTGCACCAGTCTGTCCATTCCGTGGAACCTCTCTTGATGGTCGCAGTCCTAGTAAAGGGGTTCGTTGACCGTGCGGGCATCCTTCGTTCAGTAGGTCGTTGGTCCTGAGGCGCTGGTCCGGCTTGACGATGGACAGGAGGTCTCTTGGGAGGAGGATCTTGTTGGGCGGCAGAGATCTTCCGTTTCCTTTGTGTCTGCTTCCCTCGCTTGAGTGGATGTTCGAACGGCTGAGAGTCAGGCGCTGACGATGGAAAAGTCATAGGAGTCTTTCTTTTAACTCCTGACCGGGGTTCCTGTGCAGGAGAGGCGTTGCTTCACTCATGCAGGTCATCACCGGAATCGTGAGTAGGGGGAGCACCGTCTTCGTTGGTGACCCCCGAGGGTCCAGCATCTTGTGAACCTTCTGAATCTGGTTGGACTTGATTTGAAAACAGGGTATAGTCTGCACAGTTTATACACCTCTTAATCTGGTGTATATTTGCGGAAACTTGCTGTTGGCCTTCTTGTAAGGTAACCACTGGGCCTGCTACCTTTTTTGTTTGGTACGGACCTAGAAATTTCGGGCAAAATTTCCCGACTATGCCTTTACTGGAGTTAGATAGTGAGTGGGTGGCTTTTAAAACCCATTGCCCAACTTCACATTTTTCCTCCCTACGATTTTTATCGTAGTACATCTTCTGTTGCTTCCTCATCTGGTCATTAACTTGCTTGACCTCACGAAGCATCTCCTGAATATCAGCTAGTTGAAATTGAGGCGCTTGCCCCGGTACGAAGAATAGACTGTCTAAAGGGGTGATAATCCTTCTGCCTAGAAAGACTTCGGCAGGTGTTTTGGCTGTCGAGTCGTGGACGGCCGAACGTAATGGAAACGCAAACTGCTGTATATGTTGATCCCATGTTTTATGATTGTTTTGTATAAATGCGCGAATCATTTTAACTACATTGCGATTTACCCGCTCCGCAATATTCGACTGTGGTCTATAAGTGACCATTTTGCATGTTTTATTTGAAGCCTGCGACACAGGTCCGTGAAAACTTCGCTGACAAACTGAACACCGTTATCGCTAGTAATTTTTACAGGGGCACCATATCGCAAAACATAATTATGTGTAAATGCACAGCAACTGCTGTGGCTCTACGCAGGGGTATAATTTCGGTCCATTTTGAAAAATGGTCGACTATCACGAGTAAGAACCTGTATTTTCCACTTGCACTACGGGGATATGGGCCTAATAAATCTATCTCTACGATTTCATTAGGGAACGTGGCCACGATACTTTGTAAAAAACCCACGGGGCGGTAATTTGTGTAGTTAGTACGCTGACAAGTGTCGCAGCTTTGAACGTACTGGGTGACCCACTTGCTCATTTGGGGCCAGTAAACCACCTCATTAAGTCGAGAAAAGCTTTTTCGATTACCCATACGGCCGGCTGTAGGTAAATCGTGAAGAGTATGTAGAATGTGTTTTCTCGTTGAACATGGAATGACGGGGCGAATTTCACCATTCCGATTTGTAGATGATTTGTAAAAAAGGACATCATCGACTAGTTCATAGTTCTGTGCTCTACCCTGTATAGCATGCAAATTAATTCCGGAAAATTGTTCGGGGTTTTCTAGGTATTTAACTATATCTCCGAATTCCAGGTCTTTACGAAGCTCTTCTTTTAACTGCGTTTTGTTATCGAGCCCAATAGAAGTGAGCATTTCACATTGGGTTATCGACTTCCTCTCTGGGTCTCTGCTTAAAGCATCCGCTACCAGATTTCCTTTCCCCGGACGATGCTCAATGATTAAGTTGTATTCCTGGATCTTTAATGCCCAGCGAATGGCACGAGGCGTAAAAGTTTTGCCCGAGTATAATCGGGTTAAAGCAGCATGGTCAGTTATAACCCGAACCGGCTGTTCTGAAAAATAACAGCGAAATTTTTTGAGTGCTACGACAATAGCCAAACATTCCCTTTCAGTGGTTGTATAGTTCCGTTCTGCGGAATTTAAAGTTCGCGAAGTGAAAGCGATAGGTTGGTTTTCCTGCATTAGTACAGCGCCGATTCCGACATTAGAAGCATCCGTTTGCACTACGAATTGTAGCTTGTGATCTGGATGGCGTAGTACAGGAGCTTGGATCAATTTCTGCTTTAATGTTTGGAAGGCGTTCTGGGCTTCGGAACTCCACGTAAATTTAGCGCGTTTCTTTCGCAATTTGTAAAGCGGTTCGGCGACTTCCGAGAACGCAAGTATAAATGTGCGGTAATATGAGCAAACACCAAGAAACGACGAAAGTTGTTTTCCCGTTTGTGGGATTTGAAACGCTTTTACAGCGTCGATTTTAGATGAATCCGTTTGAACGCCCTGACGCGTAATTTTGAATCCTAAATACGGTAGTTCTTTGTGGACGAACTGACACTTTTTTATATTTATTGTTAAGCCAGCCTGTTTTATCAGAGAGAGCACTTCCTGTAAAAGAGCTAAGTGCTCGGTTAAAGTTTCCCCCGTAATAATTATGTCGTCGAGGTATACGGCAACGTTCTTTCCTAAAACAGGCCTGAGCACTATATCCATAAGTTTTTGGAATGTGCCAGGTGCCCCATTGAGTCCAAAGGGCATGCGACGAAACGCAAAAGTGCCTTTTTTTGTTATAAACGCCGTTTTTTAACGTCTTCAGCAGCCATAGGTACTTGGAAAAACCCGGATGTTAAATCTAAAGTAGTCATGTATTTAAATGACGTTAAACTATGAAGAATATCCTCAATTATTGGCATAGGATATGTAGAGAATTTTGTTACTTTATTCAGACCCCTGTAATCAAATGCAAATCTCCAGGCTTCGGGATCAGTAATAGGCAAGTTGCTTTTTTTCGACATAACACAACCGGACTTGCCCACGAGCTATCGAACGATGAAATAATATTTTGGCGAAGCATTTTGTCAATATGAATTTCTATAACATTCTGCTTGTTTGTATCGTACCTATATGGGCGGGCACGAATTGGGGGACTGTCTCCCGTATCATTTTTGTGAGTTGTAACGTGAGTAATACCCGCCTTGTCTGAAAATACCTCGGCAAATTTGTTTAAAGTAGTCTGTAAACGAACTTTTTCGTTTTCTTTTAAGTCCGTTTTTGACAAGTCAACCGGAACGGGCAGCACAGCTTCTTTGGACTGTTGGTGCATCTGCACCGAGATAGAATTCTGCTTGGAATTTAGTGCTACATTACACGAGTAGCAAAAATCAATCCCTATGATAACCTCTTGTTGCATATTTCGCATTACATGAAAAACAAGGTTGTTTGTTTGGGATTGTATACTAATGTGTGTCAATAATGAGCCTAATATTTGACATTCTTCCCCTTGAGCTGAAAGTGTTCGTAATTTATTATGTGTGTTTAAGCGCTTCATATCATAATGCGATTTGAAGTACTATTCTGACATGTACGACCTTTCGCTGCCGGTATCAAGTAAAGTTGTTATGGGAATTGAATCAATTTTCAAGTGCACATAAGGTAGTTGCACATTTTTTAATGTAAGCGCACTAATGTTACTATAACGTTGGGCTTTACTATCATGCCGTCCACGATGTCGATTTGAAACTCGGGAAAAATTTTGGCTGGGGGAATAAAACTTCTTATACCTGAGTGAGGGTAAGGGGTAGCGAAGAAATGCCTATTGTCATGTTTAGCTAAAGCTTGAAGGAAGGTAACCTTGCTTGTAATATTTTGATTGTCCTAAAAACCTTGAACACTTGGATTCAAACGTTGGATAACTATTTTTAAGATAACCTCTTCCGTCATCGCTTCTAAATATTCCTCACACTTTGTAATATTTTCCATAGCAAAATCTAACACAGACTGACCTTCACGTTGCCTTAGTGAATAAATTTACGCTTCTATTTGACTTTGAGTAAAGGTCTTGAGAAAAGCGTGAAGAAACTGTTGCTTGAATGACGAATAGTCAAAAATCAGATTACTGCTTTGCATACACGTGTACCACTGAAATGCGTCTACCTTTTAAAGCGGCTAGAGCAGTTTTAAGTTTCTCCCCCTCTGGGGTGCATTGTTGCTGAAAGTAACGCTCAATTTTCTTTAGAAATTGCCTTGAGGGGCCGCCATTGAAGGCAGCTTCGAATGGCGCAATTTGCTGAACCATAATTACCCGAGGAAAATTTCCAGTGGGGTTTTGTTCTACAACACTCATTTTCAAATAGTATATAAGTATAAAAACAAGATACTTTCACAATTTAGTTTTATCAATATCAGAGTAAACCACAGTATAAAGTTCAAACTTCAAATATGTTGTTCGTTATAAATGTAACGAGAACAACCAGGGTATATATAAACTTTCGGGCACCAGTATAGAGTATAGCTCATTTCTACCCAGACTTAGGTGTATATAATTTGAAGTGGCACTCTAAATGAATTTGATACAAACACAGTTTATACATGCAGCAATGTTTATTGAATTCGTTGCACATACAGAATTTGCTTTTACAGCAATAAACATACGTATTACTTGTACGGAATATATATTAGCATTCAATAAAAATACACATTGCAATACTCACAAACCAGCAGAGAGTCAAACCAGCAGTTCTGCCACATAAACTTTGGGCCCCCTAAGCACAAGCGCCGGTTAACACCTGGAGCTGCTTACCTCGTAGCTCCCTCTCGCTTATCTATGAACTGTTTTCAACCTTTATCAACCTCTCTTAATCAAGCTGCTTGGTATTTATACCAAGCGCGTATGCCGAAATTAGCATATCTCAAGCATCTTCTTTAATTCATTCACTCAAAAGTTCGATTCCTGTGAATCGAATCTTATGTATACCTTGCAATATAACTAACTTCCACGTTACTTCTATATGCGCAAGGATGTCCCTTGGGCATATGGCACCATAGGGGTCACGTGGTAAACATAAACTAAATTTAATATATGCTGGCGTGATCATCTGTTCTATGGACTTTTACGATTGAATCAGGGATTGAGTGGACGTCATTATCACTTTTCTCTACTTGCAACTATCTAAATAACTTTTCTCCTTTACATTTTGTTAAAGCTATTTTGCTCGCCAAGAGATGGCGCTGTGAGCACTGAAAAACTAAAAGATAGTAGATGTAGTAAGATCGCAAAATCATAGGGGTCATGTTCTAACGTTATGATAATAAAGTGTCATTTTATTAATATTTGAGTCTTCTAATTTAAAAGGGTCGCACGTTTATGCGACAAGGTAGGTCAAGGTTCATAAGGAAGTGGACATTTATGACCAAAAGGTGTTTAAATTGGAAGACTACAACTTCGTATAATATGGTTAACTGTTCTATAACCATACTATGTTTAAAGTAATAAACGTATTATTCAGTTTAAATGAATTAACTGATTTGGAGTTTATGTGTCCAAGGCCGTACTACCGAGCCGAATGCCCGTTCGGCTGTTTTCCCGGATATCGTCGTTAAGTGTCGACGATAGATCCGGTATTACTTACTTAGTTACACACACACACGCACGCACACACTCACACACACACACACACAGACACACACACACACATATATATATATATATATATATATATATATATATATATGTATGTGAGTGTGTGTTGGTGTTGTTGTTGTTGTTTGCCAATGCACAGCATTTGTCCATTAAGACATCGCTAGAATTGTTGGTTGCCTTCAATGTTGGTACCAGACAGGTGAACCAACATCACCCCCCTGGTGCCACCTGAATTTTGATCGAACACCGCTGAGGAGGGTGACATCTGGGGGATCGTACCTTCTCTCACCAACTCTGACCTCATAGAAGGACTTTTCAAAAGTTTCTTTAGTAAAGTTTTTCTAGTATTTTTTGGATAATCTAGTATTTTTTTTAAATTTTAAGACGCATTTGATGAAAAATATCATTACACAATGTTTGTAAATTAATAAAATTTAATGTCTCCGACATACATAACTGCAATTATACATAAATATAACATGCAATCCTTTATTACATATCAAGGTTTAAGTTTCAAATAGAAACTTTTTAATAAAATTCTTGAAATTTATTTCATAGCTTTATAACAAATCACTGACAAGTGAAAAAAAAAATCGATGGTAACCACATCAAACGATAGAGTATACAAAAATTTCTAAAATATACTTATTTCTTCAAACTACGATAGATAATATCCATTTTTTTAATCTTCTTTGAACCCTCAAATGTTAGGGATTTACTTAATCCCCGTGTATTTTCCAGAAAAACCTTAAATCATGCGTAATCTGTGAGAGCATATCAGAGGTTATATATGAAGGACGTATGGTAATTTAAATAGGATTTAAGCGGAATAATAAGAAAACTTACATAGACTGTCATTTTTCTGACCGGAAAAAGTGAGTTATGTTCCTGTGGTCGATTATTCTATAAGAGCCGTATTGACATTCTGTCTGACAAAGAACCAATAAAATTTAAAGAAAAAAAAAACCCACGAAAGTTAATGAGAATAAAATTTATATTTTCGATCATTTATAATAACTCGATGACAAATTTTAGTATTTAGTTTCTTGACTATTTTCGATTGCTAAGCACTTAGGTTATTTCGTTAGGCATCATTAAATGTTCATTATCGATAGTTAATAGTTAATATATACATATATATATATATATATATATATATATATATATATATATATATATATATAAATATATATATATATATAAAATATATATATATATATATATATATATATATATATATATATATATATATATATATATATATATATATATATATATATATATATATATACAGGGTGTCCCATAAATACCACCCAAACTCTGAACAGCCAGATTACTCGTTGGGAGTACATAAAAAATGCCCAAAGAACTGTACCTGTGCGACCCATAGTTTACGAGAAAAATACGAAAAACGAAGTTTGACGTCACATCCGGTGCAAGGAAAAAACACTATTTGACACATTAACAGCAGTATTTGCAAATATTTATAAAGGCAGATGTACGATGATGTTGGATTTTTTCGTATGGGGCCATCTGAAGGAATTGGTGTATTGAGACGTAGTGACTACGAAAACGGACTTCGTTGCTCGTCTGCATGCTGCTTGTACTTCGGTGGACACCGCGCTGCTGCACGTGTGTAGTCATCCAATCCACGGCGCGTTCAATCGTGCCTCGATATATACGGCGGACACTTTGAACATCTGCCTTTATAAATATTTGCAAATACTGTTGTTGATGAGTCAAATAAAGTGTTTTTTCCTTGCACGTCATACTTTGTCTTTCGTATTTTTCTCGAAAACTATGGGTCGTACAGATACAGTTCTTTGGGTATTTATATATATATATATATATATATATATATATATATATACACTCATGGACAAAAAAATTAGCGCACCAAGAAGGAGTCGTCAAAATGAAACGAAATTTTACATACGTAATGACTACTTTGATATAAGTAAATGATAAGAAAATCAAAGAAAAAGGATAATTTATTTCAGAGAAAAAGGAAAAAGAACGGAGGAGTTAATAGTCCGTTGGACCCCCTCTAGCGCGAATGCACGATGCGATACTATCGGGCATTGAGTCATACAAGTTCTGTATGATGTCTTGAGACATTTCGTTCCATATTTGCTGTGTAATTTTTTTGTCCATGGGTGTATATAGTTCATCATTAATAGTACATTTTATTTTGATATATGTAATCCCTGGTTTTAATCTCTGAAAAAATCGATTTTTCGTTATTTCTCAGGACTCTTCAACCCCTAATCAATCCCAGCGTAGACAAAAGTAAACAAAATCAAGAGTCAATCCCAGCTTAGAGTTGTAGGATAAACAAAATCTGGGCCCAAAAAAAAGAAAGAAGGATCACGGTAAAGCACCCCGTGCCTTTCACCGCCGACACGCCTGTATCAACCGTAATCATAATGCAATCACTATCACATTTCGATCACGTACAACCCCGATTCACGGTGAAAAGAAAAGAAAAGAAAAAAAGAGATCCTCTTACCCTAGTCACATTCCGCCCTAACATGTACTCTCCAAATAGTTTCTTTCTTTTGGAAGAAAGATACTAACAAGATTGAGTTTCGCCTCGGGCAAAATCAAAAACCAGGCAGGGAAAGTCTACAAGAGTGTAAAGAGAGAATGAAAGAAAAAGAAAAAAAAACGCAGGGGAGAGAAACAACGGTGTTGACAATTTCCCCCCACTCAACTTTTGGTTTCCTGATTCGGAGTGATTTTCGTGAAGTGTGATGATTGTGAAAAGTTGTTTTCGAGGTTGATTTCTAAATGTGTTGTGGTGGATAGTCATATTTCAAGCCTAACCGGCGCGAGTTAGATTAGCTGATGAAGGTAGCTTTTCAGGTGGCCGTTGTATGGTCGGACGTGTCACAAGCTCACTCCACGTCTTGGAGAACTGCCGTATGGATCATCATATCTGTGTGTCATCTGTAGGTTATCTGGTGAAGTTATAGAATTCGTGTTATTTAATATCCCATCCTTAGGGCCTGTTCACATAAGAGTCCGTTGCGGAGCGTTAAATTATTGAAATATATTTCACACTAGAACGGCCAAGGTGCCTTTTTTGTCCCATCGTAAAGTTAAATGTTTTAAACATTCTATATTTTTTGTCAGACCACTCTAAAACTCAGTCAATTTTATTTATTTTACGCCCTGTACTTAAGACGGGAAAAAAAATCCCTCTTGGTCGCGAAATTTAGAAACAAAATGCGGATTATACTAGAACCGCCGAGGGGACATTTTTGTCCCGTACAGAAAAACTGTGCTTTCACGCGCCAGGCATGCACATTGCACATCCCTCCTCCTCTAAGCTTGCTAGACGTTTCCCTCCCTCGTTGCGCAGATTTGAACACGCCAGTGGACGTGCGACCATATTTCGTAGTTATAGGCAGTAAGTGTGCGTCAGTCAGTCTGCGTTGTGGATTGGAAAGCAGCAGCATGGCGCGTAAGAGATGGCTATCACAGGATGAGATTTTGCAAGCTATGAACGATATATCGGAAGAAGAGTCGGAAGTTGAAGAAGGCCCGAAATCTTGGGAAGAAGATAGTGATTATTAGGTCGGCGATAATGCAGATACGTCATCTGAAAATGTCTTTGCTGATGACGATGACACCTACTGTTTGACAACTGAGCAAGGTTAGTAATTTTATTCATACAGCATATGTTATATGCTATATATATATATATATATATATATATATATATATATATATATATATATATATATATATACTAGGTAGGTATCCCTAATTCAGTGGCACTTCAGTGTGTATATATATATATATATATATATATATATATAAATATATACATATATATATGTATATATATATATATATATATATATATATATATATATATATATATATATATATATATATATATATATATACACTGAAGTGCCACTGAATTAGGGATACCTACCTAGTAACGAGTTGGGCCTCCTCTGGCCTTGATAACGGCTGCCACACGACGAGGCATAGATTCAACAAGTTTCTGGAAACGTTCCACAGGAATGGCTTGCCAAATATTGGCTAAAGCTGTCCATAATTCAGTAAGGTTCTTTGGTGCTGTGTGATGGCCTTTCACGCCTTGTTCCAAAACATCCCAAAGAGGCTCAATAGGATTTAAGTCTGGGCTTCTAGGTGGCCAATTCATGACAGAGAAGTCAGAGGAATGCTCATCGAACCAGTCAGTAGCCAACCGGGACTTGTGAGAGGTACAGTTGTATTGCTGGAAAACTCCATTACCGTGCGGATAACAGAACAGCATAAACGGATGGAGGTGATCACCCAGCAACTCTACGTACCGAATTGCATTGAGGGAGGTTGGTACACGCACCAAAGATCCCAAACTGTGCCACGAAAAAACACCCCAGACCATGATTGAGCCACCATGCCCTTGTACAGTTCCAGCCAGGCATGCAGGATCCATGGCTTCATGAGCCTGACGCCATATTCTCAGCCTCCCGTCGGCGTTTAGTAGTCGGAATCGAGACTCATCACTCCATGCTACTCGTTTCCCGTCCTCTACACTCCAGTCTCTGTGCTCTCTTGCCCAGGCAAGACGTGCAGCCCGATGGCGAGTATAGAGCAATGGTACGCTCATAGGTCGACGGCTCCCGAAACCCATACTGTGAAGCGAGCGTTGCACAGTCCGTTTACTGACTATACGACTGGCACCGTCATTAAACTGGGTGGTAATTTGAGCTAATGTTTGGCTTCGCTGGCTACGTACAATACGCCGGAGCCGTCTCTCACCACGCACTGTCAAGGCTAATCGTCCTTTGCAGTTTGCCCGATCGCTAGTTATTTTTCCACCATCCATGTATTCTTGGTATACTCTTGACACTGTCGACCTTGAAAATCCTAGCTGTCTGACGATTTCGGAAATTGAATGGCCCATGCGTCGCGCACCTACGATTTGTCCGCGATCGAAGGCTTCTAAATCAGGCAGTTTACCCATACTGGCAATTCCAACAACTAATTCAGAAAAACGGTACGCGCGATTCACAGTACGCGCTATATATGCAGTTACCACAGCGCTCTCACTTGCGCATGCATGATGCGCAGCGCTACACAATTTGCATAGGCTTTGCTATCCCTAATTCATTGGCACTTCAGTGTATATATATATATATATATATATATATATATATATATATATATATATATATATATATATATATATATATGTATGTATATATATATATATACATATATATATATATATATATATATATATATATTTATATTTATATTTATATTTATATTTATGATATCTATTATATTTAAATATGTAAATATCGATAAATACAAAAATGTCTTCTTCTACACTGGTGGCCACCCAAATTGCAACACCAAGAAAGACAAGAGATATCACAACAAAATTTATTTTGTAGATAACATGTTGACCAAGTATCAAATGATTAAATTTATAGACTTCTGTGAAGTGTGGTTCCTGCCAAAATCAGTATCCAGAGTAGCCGCCATTGTTGGAGATCACCGCTGCCACACGCCTCGGCATTGATTCAAAGAGACTTTGGATGAGTTCTTGGGGTACAGCAGACCAAGCAGCTTCCACACGTTGCCAAAGTTGATCTGCTGTGGCAGCTGGGGATGGAATCTGGGTCAATCGTAGAGCAACCATGGGCCACATGTTTTCTATCGGTGAAAGATCCGGAGAGCGAGGCGGCCAGGGAAGCAATTCAATCTGGCGATTGACGAAGAACCGTTGGACAATGCGTGCCACGTGTGGTCGCGCATTATCCTGTTGAAATATGGCTGTGGGCAATCCCTGAAAGTAAGGAAGGACAACTGGCTCCAACACCTCGGAGATGCAGCGCTGGCTGTTTAAAGTACCGGCAATGCGTACTAGAGGTGTGCGAGAGTGCTATCCAATACCGCCCCATACCATAATACACGGTGTAGGACCAGTGTGGCGGTGCATAACGCAGCTGTTCAGCATCCTCTCTTCACGGTGTCTCCAGACTCGAATGCGACCATCGTGGTGTTGCAGACAGAAGCGTGACTCGTCAGTAAAGACAATTTCATTCCATTCTGCCGTCCACATCCTTCTGTCATCGCACCATTGGCGGCGGAGACGTCTGTGGTTCTGCGTCAAGGGTAGACAAAGCAATGGACGTCTTGCGGACAGACCACTCTGCTGTAAACGGCGTCGAATGGCACGCGCAGACACTGGATGATGCGTTACAGACTGCATGTGCTGTGCTATGGTTCGTGATGTGACTGAGCGATCCGTCACTGCAATGCGCACAATTTGCCTGTCATCACGTGAAGTGGTGCGCTGAGGTGGATGCGATCGAACACGCCGGTCCGTCGTACCCTCCTGCATCCAACGATCACATATCCGCATTACAGTTGTTTGGTTTCGTCCAACACGACTACCGATTTCCCTGAAAGATAATCCACAATATCGGTAGGCCACTATCCTTCCTCTGTCGAACTCAGATACTTGATCAAAAGATGATCGCTGTTTTCGACGAGTCATAATTGTTCGTTTTTTTTAAAAAAACCACAAGAAAAACACAATTGCCGAACTTGAAATCGTCGAAATCTCCAAACCTTAAATAGCGCTTTGAAGTGGCGCCACAGGCGCGCGTGATGTGCGTCTGCGGTGAAATTCTAATCATTTGCATATCTCACCTCCGCTAATGCATGTTGTAAATTTCATGTTATTTGCATGTTTCCTTTAGGGTGTTGCATTTACAGTGGCCAGCAGTGTATTTTTTTAGGAAGATCATCTAAGGAGCCACTCTCCAGTTTCTTTGCAGCGAAACGTAGTTTTTTGTCAAGAGAGGCCGGTGATGGACCTGCGCAGAAAGAACGTTGGTTGCAATGTAAGTATAACTCACCTGATGGTAACCGAAAAATTAATGCTAATGTTTCTCGTGAGCCGCCCGGAAATGTTAACGAAAAGGGAAAACAAGTTTCTGCAGGATAAAAAGCAATCTAAAGTGTTTTTGAAAATACTAAGTGTAGACTCGGAAGTTGAGTCGCAGGATGGGACAAAATGGAAAATAGTCTCCCCCGATACCGTATCTTGTGGAAGACGCGGAGACCGGAACATACTTAAAGAAAACCCTGGGCCATCTCCAAATGCAAATCGGCACATTGTATCTGGTCTTGTCACTAGTGCCTGGCTTCTAATGATTGACGACCGTATGCTAAAACATATACAAAAGTGTACCGTGGCAGAAGCTCATAGAGTGTTAGGAATTGATGACTGGTCTTTACCTCTTTGGGAACACGAAGCATTTCTTGGTATTCTGTATGTGCGAGGGGCACTTGAGTCCAAAGGGATGGAAATCGACCTGCTCTGGTCTGAGAAATACGGTGTGCAGTTGTGTAAAAACGCTATGTCCCATAATCGGTTCAAAGAAATTATGCTATTTTTACGATTTGACGTTAAATCCACTAGGTCTCAAAGACTCAAGGAAGAGAAGTTTGCTCTTATTTCACAGGTATGGGACGATTTTGTATCTAACTGTCAAAGCAACTACCTACCTGAACCCTATATTGTAGTAGATGAGAAGCTCTTTCCGTCTAAAACTCGATGCTGTTTCACCAAGTTTATGGCCTCAAATCCTGATAAGTGCGGCCAAAAATTTTTGATGGCCATTGACAATGAAACTAAATACTTGATCAATGCTTTTCCTTACCTTAGAAAAGATGAGCAGAGTCACGATGATGACCGTCTTGGTGACTATGTAGTAAAGAAGCTTGTTGCGCCGTACTTAAACAAGGGGAGAAATGTTACATGTGATAATTACTTTACGTCAATGCACCTAGCTAAATACCTTGTATCAAAGAAAACTACCTTAGTTGGCACTGTCAACAAGGCAAAAAGAGAAGTTCCCCACTGCGTGAAGAAAGCTCGCGAGAATCTTTACGATTCTACGATTTAAAAAAAAACAATGACATAACTCACACTTTGTATCAGGGAAAGACAAACAAAAATGTGGTTATGATGAGTTTGCTACATCCTGACATCCAAATAGGCAGTGATCGCAAGTCTAAACCCGAAAGTGTGAAGTTTTATAACAAAACAAAGTCTGGGGTAGACGTTGTTGACGCCATTGCTCGCAAGTATTCTGTGAAAAGTGCATCAAGGAGATGGCCCTTTCATACGTTTTGTAACGTTTTGGACATGGCAGGAATTAATAGTTGGGTGTTGTATAGAGAAGAAACGGAGATGAAGACATCAAGGCGAGATTTCCTTCTCACCTTAGGAGAGGAACTTACCAGAGAAATCATTGAAGGAAAGAGTTCTGCAGATGATCACGATTATCCATCTGAAATCAGTCAATCACGTCGAAAATGCCAAGTTAGCGTAACTTGTAACAATGGAAAAAAGTACTTAAAAATGTGTAACATGTAAGAAATCAGTGTGCAAAAATTATACTGGTATAACGTACTAACGTAACGTACACTTGCGTGTCTTGCAAGGCCGATGTATCTAGAGAAGACCTGTAGTTTCTTCAAAGTTGGTTTGTCCAAGACTGTATTGGTCTTCATATAGCCTTTTTCAGTTATTTTTCGCTTTATTGAATTAGTTGTAAACAATTGTTTAACTAGTAATAACGTTTTTTCAGTAATAAAACTCTCATGTGTCTAAATAATACCATTTTATCCGACCTTTTTTTACCAAAACGCCAGTTCTATGACAGGGGACACTTTTGTCCCCTTGGCGGTTCTAGGTAGGTAGCAAAGTCCGGCGGTTCTAGTGTTAACCAATGACAAACCTCCAAACGATTAGCAATGAAATTTTTAACGCCTATGATTGGTTAATTTTCGTCTCAACGTCATCTTTCCCTTAACGCGCCGCTATGGAGTCCTATGTGAACAGGCCCTTATTCATATAATCTTAAGCTAAGTGTCCACTTGTGACAAAACAGTCTCGAGAGTAGTCTCGATACTAGACTCACAAATGGATAGGGGCCTGAGAGCAGTCTCGGCGACAAGCAGGTGCAAGTATCAGAGATTGCAGCTGTCACAAGTGGACATGCTCATTTCTGCTCTCGAGACTTAGTCTCCAGTCTTCTGTCGTTGTTTGAAGATTTTTGTCAGAGCTGAGACTATGGGAGGCGTTACAAATTTCGTTGCTAATCGTTTGGAGGTTTTTCATTGGTCAAATATATTTCAATACGTTGTATATATACGTTTGTCAATATATACGTTTATATATTTAACGCTTCCGCTATCGGACTCCTATGTGAACAGGCCCTTGATTTCCCGCGCTTTTATTTATTCATTTTTTATTTCGCAATAAATCGGCAAATAATATTATTCTTTACATGTTCTTTAAAAATGAGTTAAAAGAAGGTTTTACCCGATAAAAGAGAGTGGACAGACGATGAAGTGTTTGAGTTAATCCATCTGTATGAGGAAGAGGAGTTTTTATGGAATGTTACACATAAATTTTACAGGAATCGGGGGAAAAAATGAGCGTGTTCGAAGAATTTGCAAGAAAATTTAAAAATTGTGATGGGAATGAAGTACAGCGGAAGATTCATAACTTACGTAACCAGGTATGTATATTTATCAAATTGAACTAACCCAAATTCGCTGCCACTTAACTGATTAATTAAATTTACTGTCACTCTTAACTTTTTAGGTATCACGCGAAATGCAAAAAATGAAAAGACTGAAGAGTGGTGATGGTGCAGATGACAGATACGATAGTAAATGGAAGTTTTATCTCTGCATTAAAGTTCATTGTGCGTAGCTTCACACCAACAAAATCTACGTCAAACGTTGCGAGTATATTTATTAATTTAATTCAATGTTTTTCACTCTTAATGAATTGGTTTAATATTTCCTAAATAATCAACCTATGGAATCGACCAAAAAATTATTTAATAAGCCGTACGAAAGATTGTTCAATACGCTGTAACTTCGGTAATACTGGTCGTATTGAGATGGGATTTTTATTTTATTTTGTAGATCTCAATTTCTTCTTTAAAACGATATAAAATTCATAACTGTTGAAGTGAAAAAAAAAGTCGCAAAAAAAAATTAATCTTTCTCATGATAAATATGCCGTAAGTATTATTACAAATTTTGTATTGTATTATAATGTAATGTTTTGTTAAATAAACAGAATTATTCAATTATTTAATTAATTATTTTATTTAACATAAAATAATTAATTCATTTCTTCTATCCACCCATTTTCTCACCCAACACTCCTTTTTTTCACTTTCCTCTTTTTGCAATTTCATAGGCAATTACAAAAGCAATGGCCTGACGCGAATCCATTTTGAAAGAAGAAAAACAAACAAACTGCGATCAAATCACAGAACTGACTGCGAGTTCACTCTCAAGTCGACACGAAATGTTCCCGCTCTCGAGACTGCAGTGACCATCGAGTCTCACGAACCTGTCTCGAGAGCGTGAGTGATCTCAAATGGACAACCCCCTGAGATTAATCTCGAGACTTTCTCTCGAGATTTTCTCTCAAGTGGACACTTAGCTTAAAGGCTACTGTGTACTAACTGTAGCGCCGAGAAAGAAGGTAAAAATTAAATCCAGCAGCCACAGAGACACTAAAGAGAGAACGAACTTTCTTTTTTTATGCGCGCTTGTATGCGCAGTAGATAGCTGTATAGATGTTTTGTTGACATTGCAATCTCAAATGTTATGTGTTCAAATCCGTTCGTAATGTAATTTCAAATAAACCTCCTCGAAGGAATTCACTTGTCTCAATTTTCTATGAGTTTTAAATCAATTTTTTTACAGCAAAAGCAGGCGAAAAGGTAAGCAAATTCTAATATTATTTTACAAACTTATCGCTCTAAACACTAACCCTTTGGATTCGCTCACCTCAATGTTAACCTATGGAGAAAATTTGTCTACTATTTACAGCTATATAAATGCTGATAATCCAATAAAAACGGTATTTTCAGATAGCCTGAGCTTTTCTGCACATTGCAACAGGATTCATTTTATAAATTTCGTCCACCAAGGGAATTTATGTGCGTTTAAAACACACTATACCAGATTTTTTCCCCGAATAATTTAAATTTCAAAATATATGCATTTAAAAAAAACGAAAAATGCCCCAAGGTGTAAAATTTCATTCTCTATTACAGAGCACAATTAAAAAAAAACTTGAAATCCAAGTCGGCAATCCTTGGACACATTTTCTCCATAGGTTAACATTGAGGAGAGGAAATCCAATAGGGTTAGTACACAGCAGCCTTAACTGCTTATAAACAAGGAGTCTCCTTATTCCTTATAAGCGAAGGAATTAGGCTCCCTGATTCCCTAGTTCAGTATGAATTGAATTGTCCCCCTTATTCATTTCGTCCTAATTTCCTATAAATATGTCTACATTTTGCAATGGTTTGTCAATAGCGTAACGTGTATTTTACTGAAATGCTAAGAAATAATATACGCATAATTATATGTTGCATTGTAGAATTTATACGCCGGAGATAATGTTAAAAAATGGAATGTCTACAGAACTGCTGGTTTGTATCATTTATTAAATATAGAAAAGACAACGAATCTTTGAAGTAATAGCTTTTTTAAAATATAAAATATTTTAACCTGCAAAATTACTTCTCAAGATATGTGATGGTCGTCAAGTGATATATCCTGAAATAAACGTTATACTTGACGAGAAAGATGCAATTTCATAAATATATCGTTGCTTAGTGCATGGCAAATCGAAAAATGCACATAATTTTGAGGCGTTTAAGATGGGCCATGTGAGAAATATGTGTTTGAATAAATCATTACCTTGTCATTCATGTATAGTGCGATGTACTCAGAAATTGTGTAGCAGCTGTGCCCTTTGCGTATTTCAAAAGGCAGTGAAAGCTTTAATTTGAACGTTCAATATATTTTAATTTTTTAAGCTTCAATGTTTAACTTTTAGAGACAGTTGCGAAATTTTATTATTGAATCTTTTGTATTGAGATCTTGAAAATCCAGTTTAATTTTATAGACACTACTATCGGGGATACAGGTATGTAGAATTGTAGTTTTATTTATTAATTTTATTCACTTTACACCTTATAAGCGAGGGAATTATGTCCCCTAATTCCCTTGTTTATGATGAATTGACTTCCCCCCTAATACATTTCGTCTTAATTTCCTATAAACAAGAAGTCTAGATTTTGCAATGGTTTGGCAATAGCTTAACGTGGATTATATTGAAATGTTTAGCAATAATGTACGCACAATTATACGTTGCATTGTAGAGTTTATACGCGGGAGAAAATATTTTAAAATCTGAATGTCTACAGAATTGCCTGTTTGTATCATTTATTGAATATAGAAAAGATAGTGAAAACTAAAAGCATGTATAAAATATAAATTCTTAATACTTTAAAAACTAAAAGTATTTTTAAATACATATAGGTCTTCGGGAATTTGGCTTGAACCGTACCAATTTTGTCTTTTCACATTTATTTTGTGTATCAATTCTTACTTCTAATAAAATATTCATTTAGATTTATTAGCGAACAATTATATTACTTAGGCCTATATTGCACTATCAAACTTCTTTGACAAAGATCTTTTATAAAAGTTATGCATAAAAGAAATGCCATGACCTCAAAATACTCCTATTACACTATCAAAGTTCTTTGACAAAGATCGGTTATAAAAGTTATAAAAAATATTTATCGGTGTGCACCTAGGGCTTTAGGGGAACCACCATACACAATTTCAGCTTCCTAAGTTCTATGGTTCCAGAGATACAGTGTGTTTATTTTGTGGGGGAGGGGGCTAAAACCCTAAAATTCGAGCTTTTAAAATAGAATTATTGTTTACCTAGGACTTAAGGGGAACAACCACAAAGATTTCAGCTTCCTAGGTCCTTTGGTTCCAGAGAAACAGTTTGGATTTTTGGGAGGAAGGGGGCTAAGTCCCTTAAAATTCGAGCTCTTAAAAAACATTGATTGGTGTGTACCTAGGGCTTAAGGGGAACCACCATACAAAATTTCAGCTTCCTAGGTTCTATGGTTCCAAAGATACAATGAGTTTTTTAGAGGGATTTAAGCCCCTTTTAACCCCCTAAAAATTTGTGTTTTTCAAAAATACTTTTTAGTGGGCACCTAGGGCTTAAGGGTAACCACTATACAAAATTTCAGCATCCTAGGCCCCATGGTTCCAAAGATGATATAGTGGGTGTTTTTTGGAGACGGAGGAGGGTTAAGGCCCTTTTCATCGCCTTAAAATTTGTATTTTTTAAAAAATATTTCTCAGTGGGCATGTAAGATTAGTAGTAACCACCATGCAAAATTTCAGCATCCCAAGACTTTTGCTTAGGAAGATTTGCGTTTCTTTTAACATACTCATTTTGAATATTTTTCGTGTATTTCTGTTTTGTCATTAGTACGCAATTTTTAATTAGACCTAAAATTATTTCGAATCGAAATCTTGTTCTTCATCTGCCACGTTTTCCACGCATTTTTATTTTTTTAACATGCTATTTGCTCGAAATGTTGTTTCCAATATCCGGGCACCGAAATCTTTTATAAAACTTTGACGAAGAGCCCAACTTTTATAAAAGAACCTTTATAAAAGTTATCTTTTATCAAAGTTGAGGCAATTACCGTGTCATAGTTCTCCTCAAACTTTTTTTTTTATAAAAGTTCTTTGTTAGAGAACTCTGATAGTGTAATATAGGCCTTATTCTGAAAGGGACTCTTTACTTTCATTTTTCTTAAAATCGGACGCATCGAAATTTTCTATTTTCAGAATTCATTTTCTTTTATTTTCTGAGAGATTTTTTTCTATTGTGAAATTGTTTCGGACAACTGATAGAGAAACAGACCTACAAGACTATCTCAACATAATATCATGCTCTGTACATTCTTTCATTTCAATTATGTGTAGAAGCAATTCGTGGAAAAACCTTTCACCTGCTATTCCCCATCCTGAAATGCAAAAAAAGTAAACTGTGTCGGAAAACACTAGACTTGCCAATGCCATTATTACTTTCTTTTTTCCCTGTTTCTGTTATGATTTGATTCCTACTCATCAAACAACTGGGGAAATATTTTATGTATAGACGAAAACGTCACCGATAAACGAATTTATACATTTTAAAAATCTGTAAAGCTGTCTAGTCCAGTCCAGTATAGTTTTTAAATATGGAGTACCTAGGTCGTGACAACTTTATAACCTAATACAACTTTATACCCTAATTATAACACTTTATCTCCTGTACGCAAGTTATAAGTTATCAAGGTGCGAGTGCTCAGTAATTAAAATTTAAAATATACATACATTAGGATATTAAAATTATTAAGGTACAAATAACGTAAAGAGGATAAAAAATTATTACTGTAAAGTTAAATTGAAAAGAAGAAAAGAGAAACTTTGAGGTAATCAAAAATTTCAATGAAAAATTAGGAAAGACTAATGATCCACGATAAAAGAAATTAAGGTAAGAAAAGGCCCCAAAAAAGCAGTTACACATAAGAATAGAAAAAAGTAAAAAATTTTTTTTTGTAAAACAATTTTTTATAAGGTTTTATGATTTTTTTTGTTTTATTATTTTTAATATTCAACAAGGTTGAATAGAAACTGCAAGTGACTGAAAAAAAAAGACCCTCCCCAGGGCCATACATTTCGTATTGAGATAATTACGGAGTTCCAAAGGGGAAAGCTAAAAATAGCAATCTTTACTTATAGAAAAGCCTAGAGTAAAAAAGTGTAGGTAACCATTCCGGGACGGACCGAGTCGGGAACTTAACATTGCGATGCCATTTTCTGAAATTTTTCTTGAAAAATAATGCTACAAAAGTTACATATTTTGAAAGCCCTTTAAACAATGTGAAAATTTCAAGTGAACACCCTAGCTCAAAACCGTGTAGTTTTTGAAATATCTTCAAATTAAAATATTCATTGAAAAGAATTATTTATTCAATTCAGTCATTCACTTGAATTTCGAATTCATTCTACTCCATGGTTTTTCATATTCCCTTTAAATAACTACATTTTTAAGGTTTAATTTTAATGTTAATTAAATTGTTTCACTTTGCTAATTATTATGTAATTATTATAAATTATTATAAATACTGCTGTGTGGTGAGTCATCCACTTTTGAAACAGTTTTGGTTTAGTTTTAATTTAGTTTTGTTTTGTTTTGTTGTTTACTGCTGTTGAAGTACAGTTTTCAGCAATGCCCCCCTCCCCCCGATGAAAAAGATGAATCACCAGAAGGAAACGCTGATCAACATTCCGTCATTTTTGACGGGGGTTCTATACTAGTAGTGGTGTAAATCTGTCTAGTGATCCCCTTAAAACAGGAAACTAAAACCTTTATAAAACCAAACTGGTTTTTAAACTTTGATGATTTCATCTCAACAATTTTTACATTCCTTAGTTGGCGTGATTGTTACATTGCTTTTCCCCTGTTTCTAAATATATATATTGGCCCATCTTGCCATCACTAAACTTTAAATTTTATAAAAAATATTCTGTTGCTGTACATTGTTTTACTTTACATTTTTGTTTTTTAAACAAATGCAATCATCAGCACAAAGTTATAGCTTTGGAGGCTTGAGAATTATTTTTTCTTTAGCAGGGGTCCTGTGCTCCTAGCCCCCGCGAACTCTTACGTCATTTTTTTTCGTGAATGAAATGAGAGTATAGGAAAATTTTAAAAACTAATTAGGAAACTTCCTTAAATGTGTATTTTAGTGACTGATCAGAAAAGTTTATGCAGTTATTTTCTGGAAAAAAAGTTATGAATGTTAAACATAATTCCAAATTATTCATTCGAAAAAAAAAGTTTAAAAAAAAAGAATTTTTCAGCTCTCTTTTACATGTTTTTTACGGTTGAAAAGGATTGTAATATGCGTATAAGTTGCATTATTAATGCTCTTTAATTAATATTAAGAGTGATGTCCTAGCGGATTTCTTCTTTTTTACCAACATGACATCCCAACCCACAATATCATTAATTAAAAGCAAACTTTTTCTTTTCGAGAGCACGTTGAAATCTGTCAAGGAATTTGTTCATTTGTATCTTTCTTCAGTTCTGTCACTTTTAATTTATTTAATTAAGATTCTTTGAAGGATTTATCTTTCTTTCGATATGCTTCCTCTCATCTCTTATCAGGATTCCCTGATGTTATTTTCTAGGGACCAGTTCTTGCGTTTTGAAATGTTTTCACTTTCTTCTGTTTATCATGTTTCTTTGGTGCGGTTGGGTGTGTTTAGAAGTGTCAAAATTCATTTGAGGTGTATTTTAAAATTTTTTTATACGTACGTTTTTTACGTACTCATGGTATTTTTAAATATGTACACTTCCAGGGAAACCTAAGTCCTATGTAAACTGGAGGTGTAATTTTGCTTTTGTGGCTACTCCCACGCGGGCGTTTACTTACGTATTTAGTCCTCGTGGTATCTGAACTGCGATCCAACCATTTTTATTATAGAAGTGCTACAGTCATGTAAAAATTCAAAATCATTTTCTGTCGTTTTACATATTTCCCGGGTGCGGTCGAATGTGCTTAGACGTGTCAAGATTCATTTTAGCTGTATATCATAGTTTATCATGCGTATGCTGTCCATTTGGCAGTCTTTTACAAATTCTTGTTAATTGCAAATATACGTATGCACCAATAGTCAAACGTACGTCTTCGGTAAGCTGGGGGTGTAATTTTGCTTCTGGGGCTCCTCCCACGAGAACTTTTACTGTATATCATAGTTTATCATGCGTATGCTGTCCATTTGGCAGTCTTTTACAAACTCGTGTTATTTGCAATTATAAGTATGCACCAATAGTGAAACGTACGTCCTCGGTAAGCTGGAGGTGTAATTTTGCTTCTGGGGCTCCTCCCACGAGAACTTTTACTATACATGTATTTTATAGTCATCGTAGTATCTGAACTGAGATCCAACCATTTTTTTAGTATGGAAATGTTATAGTCATGTCAAAATTCAAGATCATTTTCTTTCGTTTTACATGTTTCCTAGGTGCGGTCGAGTGTGCTTAGACGTGCCAAGATTCAATTTAGCTGTATATCAAAGTTTATCATGTGTATGCTGTGATTTGGCAGTCTTTTACAAACTTGTGTCATTTCCATATATATACACCTCTAGTGATACGTAAGTCCTAGGTAAGCTGGAGGTGTCATTTTGTTTTCGTGACTCCTACCACGAGCGCTCTGACTTACGCATTTAGTCATCGTGGTATCTGAACTGAGATCCAACAATTTTTAGTATGGAAGTGTTACAATCGTGTCAAAATTCAAATTCATTTTATTTTTGGATTTAAAATGTTATAGGAGGCTCCCAAACACAGAGATTTATTTATTTTTCACACGCATTTTGAAAGAGTTTATTCAAAAATGCATCTGAAAAACCATTGTACACATACTTCAAAAATTCAAAATTTAATGTTCAATAATTTGTGAAAAGAATTTAAGCGTGTTTAGTTTTTGATACAACAGCAGAACCAATAGATCCCTTCGAAAATACCTGCCAATTTTGTTCACACGAAAGGATTTTAAAAAAATTATTCTTCACGGTTTAAAAAAAAAATTATTTTAAAAAAATTTAAAGCGGAAAAAATTTCTGGACTAATTTTTGCCTTTTGATAAAATATTTTCAGTAGTTTTAATGAAACCAAAAATCCTGTAGACAGTTAAATAAAAAATAAAACAAAGCAGAGCTGTTCTAAATTTCATAAAGATAAATTGAGAGGAATTTTATCTATATCCATTGACAAATTGCAATTCATAAAAAAAAATTCTTTCCCTAGACAAACAGGCTTAAAGTACAGACAGTGTAACTGAAAACGCGCAGACAGAACAGAGAAAACAAAAGGCTGTATCTGTCAATGTAATCACCATAGAAGCATACGGATCGTGTTATTTGAATCTAAGAGCTTTGCAACTTGTTTTTGGTTGAGAAAATAAAAGGGTGCTTTTTTTTCAAGAATAGTTGTGTCACGGACAAGTTCCAAATAAGGAATGAGTTTCGAAATACCAGGACTGATGTATAAAAATTGAGAATAGTTATTGTCTCTAGGGAAGCTGCTTCGCAAATTTTAAGTTCGCATACTGCAGAATTTCTTGAACGCTGCAGTCTGACCATGTTACAAGTTTTGCTTATTGATTTTTTAAGAAAGAAAGATTGGGAGACGAATAAGAAGCATTAATTTTCATCTTTATATGTCTGAAAGAGATCGTCCGGAGTCTTGAACAGTGCGTTTAAGGAACTCGCAGTTTTTGAAAAAATTATAATCCACTTGTCAGTTATGTCAGAAATAGAAAAACCATGTTATAAAATCTGATTCTCTGTATCCAACTAGTAAGCCTTCTCACTTGAAGAATATATCAACTTATCCTTCTACAGGATAATTATAAACATATAGATTGTCATAAAAATTTACTGTTATTTTTAGGTAAGAAACATCGAATTTTATAATTTTTACATGTATTTAATGAGAACATGCATCTTATTTTGATTTTTTTTACTCCTTCCCTAAAGAAAAACGTCTGGATTGCTTATCATGACATTGTAAACATTCTTGTAAATAAATTTTCTTCTTTTTTGTAAAGTTAACTTAACTGTTAAGTTGAAGTACAGTTAAACTTCGTTTATCCGGACTAACTGGGACCATAGGCATTCCAGACAATCGAAAATTCCGATAATCCGAGCAATATGGGTAATGTTCTATTTCTAATCCCTTTGTCAAGGGTTCAAAGAAATCCAAGTTCGTAAACACAAAAGCTTTATTCACGTATACGAACATTACACTAATAAAAACATTTAAATTTAAATCTATAATTCCAAAACGGTTATCATGGTTCAAACGGTGGGGAGATCCCATCCTGTTCTATTCTCAACGCGCTCTCTAAGCGGAGGGAAATTTCCTTTTTTCATTTCCCTTTTATTATTCTTCGTTTTTATACCGTTGCCAATCGACAAACCTAAAATTCGCGCTCGGAACAGGTAATAAGCAAACCAAAATTCTTCACTAAGTAGACTTCCATGAAGCACACATCGGGCCCGACCTGGCATTAGCCCCACTGGGATAATCCCGACGGCGCAGATAGACCCGCAGCAGGCAACCACCCCACGAACGACCCAGACATCCCCCCCCCACACACACACCCCACGCCCACAAGACAAACCCCGCAAAGCAAGAGACACAGACGGACTCCATGCAGATCAGACGGATCAGCCAAGATAAATTTAGAATACGACTAAAGCTCTGCCGGAGGACACTCGCACAGGCCAACCTTCGCAAAAGCAAACCTAAGAAAAGAAGGAGGCAGAACGACCCAAACGGAACGATGGCGCAAAATTAGTGGCTTCGCAGCCACTCATCCTCAATTCATCCTCTTTTTTGAATAAACAGTCATTACATTTAACACTGAACTTTTTATAAATGCTTCTCTCTCAATCCTCGATTATCCTTTCAGATAATAAAAAAAAATGCGGTACGATTTGCTATCGTTGGCCCTTATGTCTGTCAAATATGGGCACTGGTCGTGATCGTGTAGCATTCGTATTATTGAGTACGCAAATTGAGTTGCGTTATGGAGCACAGTACGATGATAGGTCTATATAGTCATGCTCAGCATAATTGAATTCCCAGCTGTAGCTCGGCATTCAGTTATACATCTTTAAACATGAATTTTAGACACGTTAGTATAGCTGACATTCCAAGTTCCTGGGTTGAATAGTCATGATGGTAAAACTGACATCACCATGTCATGGAAATACTTCAATCGAACAGCAGATTAAAAATCTGATTCACTATTGAACACTAGCAGGGCAACCATACCTTAGCTTTCATGTATTTGTTAATCATTTGATTTATCGGATATGATTTGATTTGGTCGAGAATATTTTCTATCGCATTCATATCCATCGACTTTTGATTGGTCGAGGGAGAAGAAAATATTCTCGTCTAGAAAAAGCAATGGGGACAATTTTCTGGAAAGACTTAAGGATCTTGAACAGAATCAAATAATTCTCTCTGATAAAAATTCTATATTTTGAGGAAGAAAGCAGTCTGTCAGTCTAAGTCATTTGTTTTTAAATTTGGTTGATGAGGGACCATTTGTCAAAAAAAAATGAAATTCCCAACCAAACACTTTTAGAAGCAAAAATGGATTTAATTTTCTGAATAAACTTATACTATTTGGGATAAAAATCTGTAATAAAAACTGAAAAGCAAATCTATTAACAATAACAAATTTAACGCAAAGGTAAACTTAATAGCAACAAAAGAGCCTGCGAAAAATTACAAATTAATGAGATTTTTTTTAGCTTGCGTTTGCTTTGCTAGCTTTAAAATTCTTGGCTTAAAAAATTTCAAATCTATGTGAAAAAAAAAAAATTTTTTGTTCCCAGTTTTATAAAATTGTTAAATTTGCGGTTATTTTCAGAAGATGAAGCCATTTTTTTTATAACTGCTTTCTTAGCTAATCATTTCTCATAATTTCACTTAGTACCGATTCAGAACGAGTGATCTAAAACTCCTTGTACTGGTTCTGTCACATTTGCTCTTCGACCACATTTATGTATATCTCATAACAACTGATGCTTGCAAGAATCCGAATGAAAAATTTGAACGAATGTTTAAGTTGTATCACTTAATCTGAATACATTTTTTCAGTTAGCTCTTCGACCACATTTATATCTCATAACAATTGAAGCTTGAAAGAATCCGAATGAAAAATTTGGAGGAATGTTTAAGTTGTATCACTTAATCTGAATTCAATTTTTGTTTCAACAGTGCACTCTGGCGATTAGTTGGCCAAGAACTTGAATGTACTCTCGTGACCAAATAAAATTTTAAATAATACACATAAGCTATTACACTTCTGTTTAACCGAAGAATTTAAATCAAAAAAGACATGTGAGATGGTAAATACAATTTTAAAGAATCCTTATCGATCTTTAGTATTTCGTTCCGTGTCATTCTTAGTCCATTTACTACGTATCTAAAAGCCTTGAAGCTCATTTCCGAAAGTTTGTTTGTCAGCTCTTAATGATTAAGAGATAACACAGCTTTCGAGGGGGATTTTATTTCTTTAGAAGTAAAAAACGGTCTTTCTACGCAAAAATTCTTCAAACAGAGTTCCGATCTTGGTGCAAATATTGGCTCTGAGCTCGTTTTTTTTTTCTTTTACATAGGTTTGTTCCTGGCCTAAATTAATTTTCTTTTTGTTCCACCTCGCAGACGATTTACTCTCGTCTGATTTCGAGAAATGTCTGGATGTGAATAAATATCGATTTCTTTCAGTACTTTTACCTCTGCGATATTTTAAGGTCCGAAGACACTATTTTTGTTCATAATGTTAGTAAGCAATATTGAAATGTATACCACAAAAACAAAAGGAAAGAAAGGTTTTATTTGAAAAACATGTGAACAAACAAAAATAAAACAAATAATTGTCTGCTCAACTTTAGTATCATAAACTTAGTTGGCGCAGGCTCACACTCATGAGAGTCACTTTGGCGATGAATGGACATGTCACTTTAAATGAGTTTCTGTTAGACGACACTGTTTAATGTTATTCAATCTATAAGATATCTTATAGTATAGCAGCAATTCACAACCCCCCTCCAGATGTCGCTCTTGTGGGTGCTGGGTCAAAATTGAGGTTGCAGCAGAGGATGGTGTTAGTCTATACGGTGCCCCCATAGAAAGCAACCAACGAATTTTGCGGATTTTGTTCGCATGTTTTCATTGACAAATGCCTTGCATTGGCAAACAACATTCTAGTACAACAGTGATAATGTATTTATAATATTGCATCAAATATCGAGTACCGACAATGAATAAATAGTTCAAACGTGACTGACAGGTACATTGTGAAAGCGTAAACAAGAAAACACGACTTCTTTAGAAATTAAGAAATATTTCCAGTTCAAACGTGGTTTTTGAACGGCGTGTAAACTATAAATGTGGTGAATCAGGAAAAGACAGCTTCATAAAATTCCCGATTAACTAACTAAAAATTACAACTCGCGTCGAATAAATCAATGTTTTATATCAGGTAGAGGAGCACTAGGTGGAATCGCCTGCCGTAGATGGAACTTCCAAATACAAAGAACTTCTAACTCTTTGATATTAAAGCTTATGTATACTAAGCCTATTGGATTCGCTCCCTTCCATGTTAACCAATGCAGAAAATGTGTCTAGTATACAGGGTTAGCACAAATGAATGACCGGTTTTTAAATATTTATATTTTCGAAATTGTTACACATATCACAATAAGTGATACACGAAATTAAAGAAAATATACCAAGTTTTATTTTCAGTTACAAATGTTCGATGTGTGTCCCTTTTGTTACACGACAAACATCTATCTGTAATCAAGTTCGTTTCACACATTTTGTAGTATCACGCTGTCAAATTCTAATGCTGCACAAATGTGTTCTTTAAGTTCTTGCAGTGTTTTCGGCATCGGTGGTGCATAAACAGTGTCTTTGACATAACTCCATAAAAAGAAATCACATGGCGTAAGGGCCAAGGATCTTGGTGGCCATGTGATTAAGGGTAAATCACTGTCAACCGTACGCACCATCCATCGGTGTGGAAGGTCCTCGTTTAAGTAAGCACGCACGTGCAAAGACCTCGCATATTCTCATACGCAAAAACTCTTCTCTGTCATTGTCGCCACTTTTGGATTTCAATCACAGCGTTCTATGGATGTGCTGCCATCTATTGATCGACGGTGATAAAATAACTTGGTATGTTTTCCTTTAATTCCGTTTATCACTTATTGTAATATGTGTAATAGTTTCGAAAATATAAATTTTTAAAATCCGATCATTCATTTGTGCTGACCCTGTATAATTAATCCAACATAAATGGTATTTTCAGATAGCCAGAATCTACACCTTGCAACAGGGTTCATTTTACAAATTTCGTCCACCAAAGTAATTTATAAGCGTTTAAAATACACTACACCAGATTCTTTCCCCAAAAAATTTTTAATTTTAAAACATTTTATGTTTAAAGAAAATGAAAAATGCCCCATAGTGTGAAATTTCTCTCTCTACTACAGAGTATAATTTTTAAAAAAATCTTTGAATCCAAGTCGGCAATTCTTGGACACATTTTCTGCATAGGTTAACATTGAAGTGAGCGAATCTAATGGGATTAATACACAGCAGTCGTAATGGCGCAAACTGCAGAACTTTTCAGAAAAACTTAATCTCCTGAATATGAGGCTAACATTTACGAAAACATTAACGAGGAACATTAACGAGGCTTGTTTGTTATAGTAACGGGGGTTGAAATTTATGCATCCATACGTTGGAGGGCGTGGCCCATGTAACTTAGATAGCCCAGTTTTTCCTATTATCCATGTTCTCGCAAAGAGGCAGAATCCAAATATGAACAAAAAAACTAACCACGATTTGGGATAAAAAGCTGGAAAATAGCACCTAAAAGACAGAATTTGAAAAAAAAATTGAGAAAAAAAGTAAACCTATCAAATGATGATGAAGAGGCAAGAGGAATTCTAAAAGAGGAATTTATGTGAAATTACTTTCCCTGCAGCTGATAGAGATTATGGAGGCAGGTCATGTAATCTTAATTTCGCAAATAAAAATAATCTCATGTGAGTAACGTAAACGTGGTGCATATAAATTTGTTATTAACGCTTAACAGAAAACGTAGATCCTCCAATTTGTTTTCTTCATAGTATCTAGTTTGCGCTATGTAGTGGCAATTTTTCAGTCCGCATGCCTTATACTTCGAGAGGCAACTCCTATTTTATTACTGAGTACTATACTTCTATTTTGAGACATTAATCACATCCGCTAAAGTAAAACATGAAAAAAAGCGAGGTTTGGCTGTATAATCATTTTAAATTTAGCTATGTTTGCTGTACTATTTATAGCATTGGGGGTGTGTTTGTAATAATAAAAAGAGAAATGCTCTTTTATATCATTAGAAGTAAAGTAATGGATGAGAACTATACTCTACTCTTAATGATATATCTGGAGCTGGCATTAGTCCTCATCATAAAGTACATAAACATGTTACATCTATTAATCAAAATGCTTTTGGTGGGGGGCAAAATTCTTCTTTAAGTGCAGGTGATTTATTTTTAGAGTTAATGCATTATTAACCAAATTGAAAAACAAAGTGCAGATCTATTTACATTTTGTATACTAACTGGATTTTGTGAGTTACATAATAAGGCCGAGTAAGAGTGTTGTTTCTATAGTTTGATCTTTGGAAAATTACCCGTACTACGTTACATAAGAATTAATTTCATAGAGATGAATTTCATTTATATTTATCTATCATTCACAACTTAAGCCGTAAGCGCATAAATCATCAGCTTAATGGTTTGCTGGTGTTTGATGGAGCAAGGTCGAAAATAGGGCATAAAGCTCCAAACACAAGACTAGAGCTGAAAAGAATACATGTAAAAGTGCCGGGCTCGAAATAACATCGGAAGTTACAGATTTAAGATGAACACTTTTAAATAATAAAGACTTGCAAAGGTGAAAAGATTTATATAAAAGGGTGATAAAAACGATGATATATTCAGCTTAATAGAGAAAAAAAATAATTTAAATGCAGTTTAGTATCTCTTCAAGAATATTCTATTGTTCCACGTAAGAACTGAGCAGGGGCGTGCTTAGGGTTGTAGAGGCCCTGAACGATGCGTAGGGTTTTAGCGGCCCTGGGCGAAACCTATTTACTGGCAATCAAATTTCTCTACGTACTGAGTAATGGATCTTGTAAGACAACCCCGATCAATTTGTCTGAAAAATGAACATATGGAAAAATTTTAACACGATTTAGGAAATCTAAATTGTTAAAAGCAAATACTTATATTTATGAATTTGTTGGTTATAAAGCAATTTTTCTTATTTTCTGAGCAGCAAAATTGTCTATTATAAGTGAAACTCCAAAGATGATGAGAGATCATTTTCATTAGAAATAAGTGCCAAGGAGGACAGGCGTACAATCCCTATTCAAAGCATACTGATTGTACCAGCTTTGAAATATTTTCAATTCTTCGAGAAGTGGGAAATAAAATCCATTATAATGGTAGAGAGAACAAGTAAAAGCTATTTTTTGTTTACCTCACTCCTTCAACCTTCAGACCCCTTTCTTCCCAACAGGTTTGGGGCGCATTTACTTGTCTTCACTTCCTTGGAGAAATGTCTTGTCTATTGTTTACTTTGAATAAACCAAACATTTGACCAAATTGTATTAGTGTTCCTTCACAAACATTTGTTCACTTTTTTTCAGTTTGGAACTATTCCGTGAAAACGGATAGATTACAACAACAACAAAAAAAGGTTTATAATTCTTCAAATGACTGTATGTAATGACTGTATGTTTTCCTAACAGAAATTGTTTGAACCAAAAGGATAGTTTGTCAATTAAAAAACTTTTTACGATTCTTTTCATAAAATTGAAACATAATTTTTATAAGTTGAATTATAGAAACCGCGAAAAATGAGGGATTTCTAAAAAAAAATCCGTAACATTTAGAAAAGTTTTGCGATGAGGAATAAAAATGGCGGCACTAAATTTTTAGCTGCCCTGGGTGGTTGCCCAGTTGGCCCCCCTCCTGAGCACGGCCCTGGAACTGAGCTTTGAATCAAAGAAAATTTCTTAAACAGAAAATAATTTCAATTGTAATGTTACGTTATGGATTGAGAAAACACTTTAAAAACCAAATTACTATAAAATGTATAATGAGCTATCCATTGTTCCGATAAATTCATTTCACATCAGGAAACCAGAATTTATAAATGACAAAAGAAAAGGATCAATTTACAAATATAACTCATGGAACTAATCTAATTATGTGTGTAAGAACTATCGATTATAATAATCGATAGTATGCTGAAAATAAATTTTATATTCAGCATGAAAATCTGAAGATTCATTATGTCTGCCAGCTAAATGGAAGATTGAAAGTGATATTTCCCTAGGTGCTGACGTATCGGTCTTTTTATAAACGAGAATTAAAACTGCCCTGTAATGATAGATTTAAATAATTTATTTTGATATTAAATTAAGAAAGTTGTAATAATCTGTGTCGAATAAATTAAACAATTGAAAATTATCGTCAGTCATATATTTATTGATATTTCTTGCTGAATATCGGATTCCGAATAAGTTACTCGAGACTCCTATTTAGTTACTATGAGTATGACATCCGTACTAAATTCAGTCTATTCCTAAAATAATCATTTGTAAAGCGCATTTCTTAAAAAGGGTTTTCGCTTGTGTAGGTAAGATACCAGTGAGAACATCCATTAGTAGAAGTTTCTATTTACTCAAAGTATTTCCTCTTCCACACTTTTGCAACTTATGTTAGACAATCACTCGCACATTCTATTGTTTCCAGACCACTCTTAAGTATCTGCAAACCTTTGTATCCTTATATAATTAGAAAGAAAATCTGATATCAGGATTTGGAGGGTCTTCCAAATTCAGCAGCTCAAAATTCGTCGCCAGAGTGCCACGAAATTTGTTTTGAGCGCCATTGTTGTCGGTTGCCATCTATGATTTATATTTCGCGGAATAATTTCTATAAAACTAAAATTATTTCATTTAGATATCTGCTAACTTGTCAAGTGTTCAGTGGCCAGTTTATGACGAATCTACAACAGTTTAGACGAAATGGTGTTAAATTGCTCAGTGAAAGCTACTTTTATATTGCATTTATGGGAAATGAAGTGATGCGAATTATGTAAAATATTGGAATATATCCAAATAGAGGTTGATTACCACTGTGGATTTTCTCAGAGCTTGCCTAGTGCACAGAAAATTGAAAACTCGTTGCTACCTGGATAAGAAATATTTTGGTTTCATTGTCATGAGTTCTAGTCAATCGATAAATCCTTGATCATGAGTTGCAATCAACTTTTTTAAAGGTAGACACTTTGATTCATTTATTTTCTTTCGACCAAATTTTCAGTTCCCTGTAAGAGAGTTCTCGAATTTAGTTTCGACTGGTTTGGTTCATTTTGGAGGGCTACAGTCAAATTTTGGCTAATTAGACCGGGCTAATTAGACCGGGCTAATTAACGAGGGCTAATTAGACCGGGACCTACTGCTTAAAGCCAAATACGAACGGTTACAAACGCCCATGTCAGGGGTGGAACTCGAACCCACAGACTCTGGTACCAAATGCCAGTGTCCTAGCCATGAAAGAGAGAAAAGGTAAAATGCAGACCAAGAGGGGTTAGATTGGCCTAAAATTTTAGTTTGCTTAAGGGAACGGTGGACCTTTATTTGAGCAAATCTCGTCATTGTATTACTGATTGTGTTATTGTAAAAAAATATATATACAGTGATTTCCGCTTATAAGAATCACGTTTGTTATTACTGTTTTTGATTCTTATAAGCGGTTGATTCTTATAACCGAAACTTCCCTTTGGACAGGCACACATGCACAAATATATACTTGTACATATATATAAACACACAGGCACATATATACATAAATTATCATTAAATACTCTTTAATTTACGTAATTTATCATTTATTAAAATTATTTTTTATAATTTTAAAAATACTCAATTTCTAAACAAGTACTATAACTCAATTTCTAGACCTATAAGTAACAACACATGATTATAAAATCAACAAGAGGCAGCTTCTCTTTGACTACACTTTGGAAGAGCATCATATCTAATTAACAAGTTCTGTTTTTCAGAAAAACTAAGAGTTTTCCTTGTTTTTATCATATTTGAATTCGACTATCAAAATGTTCTAACACTAACTGGAAATTTTGTTAGAAAACTAAAGTGAATACTAGCGACGTATGCTTATTACAGTCTCAGACGAAGATTCACTTTATAGCTTACGTTTCACGGTTTCATTCTGAATCAAACCGTGAAACGTTTGATTCAGCATCTGGTTCATCTGATTCAGCAAAATGGATCCGTTTACGTTTCACGGTTTGAAGTGCTGAATCCACTGTCCCGTTTGCGTAAGTGATGGTGGACACTTCGCGGAAGATTTATGTGTTTCAGGGTCCAGAAATCCGCAACCAGGAAGTAAGTGGTGGGAAAAAAGGAGTGCCTGTTTGGAGAAAAGTGAAATCGGACCCGGGCGGGTTAGATGCCCCTGGGTAAAGCTAATAAGACAGTGTTTAGCAAAAACGTATAAGGAGAAACTCTTATGTTATGTCTAAAGGAATGTATTTTACGACTGTTTTCCACCCCAAAGTTTTATCAATTTTTCTTTTCAAAAACTTAAGAAAGTATTTCGTACCTTTTGAGAGTTCAAGTGGCATTTTTTGGAAAAATGAAAGGAAGGCGAAGATTGCAAACTGATTCTTATAACCGGTGGATTGATTCTTTAAAGCGGAAATTTTAACATGGAAATAATAAATTTGTTTTTGTTTTTGCGATATTGATTCTTATAAACGGTTGATTCTTATAACCACTGATCACTATAAGCGGTGGTTACTGTATTTCTATAGATTATTAGTACCAAAATAATTTTTATGAAGTAAAAAATAATTTATGAAGCTTCTACAAACTATTTTATAAAGGGTAAGTGTAGTAATAAATTTTAAACCTGTTTTTCTCAAAACAGATTTTTCAAGGTTTTTAGATATTTTAAATGCTCCATGCTACTTAATTTGTCTTCAAAAATCATGAAATTGATAAGGAAGAATCCTGATGCTGTTTACAAAAAAACTATGTATGCATTTTACAATTCGACTTCATTAAAGTAATAAAATTTTATTTATAACTTTTCAAAAGGCAAAATTTTGATGAAAATTGGGATGGAATTCAGAAAAAAAAATCTCTCAAAAATGAACTATTCATGGGATTAAATAATTGATACCCAGATTTCTTTGTTGTACAGTTTAAAGAGATTAAAATGCAAAATCGAGGAAATATCTCAAAAATTAAGTAGCAAGGAGCATTTAAAAATTTTGTTTATAAATTTCAAATTTTTAAAAAAATCTAAAATTTATAATGAGATTAGAAATTTCTTTTAAGGTATTCTATTTATTTATAGTGAAATGTGTATATGTACAATATTTCGTATCTCTATGAAGAAAAGTAAAAAAAGTAAATTTTAATGTCCACCGTTCCATTAATAGCTAGGGTTGTTTTCGCAGTCACTTCAGACGTCACTTTAGTCGCATTCACAAATCGTAGTCACTTTAGACGTCATTCTACGAAAGGCCCCCATAGCGTTAAAAAAATCTAACCGCTAAATACATCTCTATATGATAACGACAATTAATCCTAAACATTAAAAATTTCTAACAGGGGAAGCAGCTTTCCAAAGGGGAAAAAATCTATGTACATGCATTACATACTTGGACTATTGTTTTAATATTCAAAAAGAGAAATATAATAAAATTTTCACGCATATAGTTTATTTCTGTTTAAAAATGCATCTGATTTTGCATTTCAGTAACGAAACTTTCATTTTATTTTTCAAACTATAGCTTATCGCATTCAGTACGCGTTAAAGCTTAAGCAAAAAAAGAAAAAGTCCAAATTAGAACAGATATCTACTTTTAGTACAAGAAAATCCAACTCGGAAACAGAACTTGACAGACCTTCTGAAATTGCGAAGCAAAAGATAAAAAAAAACAGAGAGTATAAAGGAAACAGCTCCAGGGAAGTAATTTAATTTTAGACGTTACAAATGAATTCAACGGCTGAAATAAATATCTGCTGAGAGAAATGGAAAAAGTATTAACTTATTGCCACTTAATTTTTTCTTATTGTTAAGAAAAATCCCTGTTTTCCCCAGAATTGAATACATGAACGTTCAATAGAAAAACGTGGGTGAGAACTTTGGAATTAGGGAGAGAGTGATTGTTATGCATATTAAAAGAGTCTGTTTAGGAGTTAGAATTGGGATTTGCGTTAAGTTTTATTTACTGATAGCGGAACGAACAAAATATTTCTCGGTAATTTATACGACAGATTAACTTGAACGAAAGAAAAAAATCTTTTTTTTTTTAATTTATATGCATTTTGGAATGACTTTTTTAGTCAAATGTGTATTTCTAAAAACACCATTATGCATATAAAAAATTCTTAAATAATTTTAATTTTTGTGAGAAAAAAAATTAAATTCAGGTAATTTTAAAACATGTCTAATTTTTCATTTATTTTCTAAGTCAATAGCTCTATTGTCATACCTTTTTTTAAATTTTGTGTATAAGAAAGGTTCTACAATAAAGAATTGTCTCCAGAGTTTATATAAATAATTTATTTATAAAATTTTTAATCATATAATGAACGAAAAGAAATTTTTTAAGGTAATTTTTGCTCACGAAAAAAATATTTCTTTTTTTGAAAATTTGGACGCATATTCTAATGATTTTCTTTTTTTTTTGCAACAAATTTTACTTAATATTAAGAATCTTTATGCATATCAAAAATTCTCTAACGATTTCAATTTTTTGAAAAAAAACGTAATTCAAAATTTAAAGTATGTTTAATTTTATATATGTTAGGCCAATAGCTCTGTTAGCATAATTTTTTGTTACTTGTGCGTATGAACAAAGTATAAAAAAAGTTATCCCCAGGACAAATATTAATATTTTAATTATAAAATTTAATCGTTAACTGGGCATAAAGTTATTTTTTTCAGTGTATTCTTTTTTTTCCCGGGAAAATATTTTAAGAATTCTTGCTCTAAGCCGAAATTCTGACAACAGTGAAATAATAAAAGAAAAAAAAAAAACGCTGAATAAAATTTCAAAGTGATATCTTTCTAGGATAATCTTTTTAAATATGGCAAATGAGAAAAATGTCCATTCCGATATAGACTTACGTCCATGAACCCAAAAGTTACCTAGCCATCCAATATAACTAAAAGTAAATAATTCAACAGAGCTAGATAATTATAAGAAGAATTGTAAGGTATACACAAGATTCGATTCACAAGAATCGAACTTTTGAGTGAATGAATTAAAGAAGCTGCTTGGGATATGCTAATTTCGGTATACGCGCTTAGTATAAATACCATGCAGCGTCATTAATAAAAGAAGGTGGTTAGGGTTGAAGAAGGTTGTTAAAATTGATAGATAAGCGATAGGGAGCTACGAGGTATGCAGCTCCAGTACTATCCTGAGCTAGTGCTTAGGGGGCCCGAAGTTTACGTGGCAGTACTGCTGGTTTGACTTACTGTTCGTGAGTATTGAAAAATATATTGTTCTTGATACTGTATTTATATATTCCGTACAAGTGGTACGTATGCTTATTGCTGTAAAAGCAAATTCTATATGTGCAACGAATTCAATAAACATTGTTTCATGTATAAACTGTGTTTGCATCAAATTCATTTAGAGTGCCACTTCAAATTATATACACCCAAGTCTGGGTAGAAGTGAGCTATATTCTCTGTAGAATCTTATAATTATCTAGCTATTATCTTAAAATTATCTAGATATCTAGCCATCCAATATCTCTCCCACACTGGAGGTAGAGGTAAAACGGGGCAGCTCTGGATATGGGTAGACTCCATGTCTTCGTGACGATTGTAGAGCTTGCAAAAGATTTCTGAGACAAGATTTACCCGCGAGAGATTCTTCATCAGGCAATCATGGCTCGTCACTAGGCGAAACAAGGTGACAGCTTTCTGCTTCGGCCACTCCGGGACTTCAGTAATTTTGTTCAAGGGAATCTTTCGTGAACTTCTTCATAACAGTTCTCATGAGAGGGAGTTCCTAAAAGTTGTACTTAACGGGCATCTTTAGTTGAGTACGCATAGACACTTCAGAAATAAAAATGTATCGGGATATTATCATATAAATTTGAGTTTCTCTGTTATCTTTTAAGTGGACAAGGGACCTTTAACCTCAATTTTTTCAATGTTTTTATTAACTCGCTTTCTTGTTTGTTTGTGTGTGTGTTTGTCTAGGACAAATCTTGCAATCGATTTTTAACTAACTTCCCAACTAGCTAGACATTTGAAACTTTTAGAATAGCTCAGAACACGATGACAATGCCTTTTTTGATACTTTTAGCCATCTTTAAACAGAATTAAATTAACTTTCAGATATTTTCAGTTAATTTTGCTTTGTAGACTGGTGCAGCCATGTATCGTCCGGAACGGGAACGCAAAGTTAAACGCAAGTTAACTTCCAATTAACTTCCTTTTCTTTCAAGTTATTGGGATAATTCATCAAAAATTTTAAAAAAGTATTTATTAATACATAGAATTGTCAAGTTTATATGATTCAACAGAAAATTTAAATACATGGTATATAAAAAGTTCTTTTTATCTTGTAATTATTTATTGTTTATTTTTAAGTCGAAATACAGAATGAAAAAAAAATATTCTTTTTCACTACATTTAAAACCTTTAGAATTCAAAATAAGGAGTTTGGGCAGAATAATGCCTGGTTTTCAATTTTTATTCAAAAATTTTAACATTATTCAAAATTCTCTATGCGCATTCTACTATATCCTTTATATAACTTAAAATTTTTATATAAATTTAAGATATAAATATAAACATAATTATGCAGTAATTTTTTTCTTGTAGGAATCTAGTTTTAAATATTTTTTTTTTTCTTCTGCCGGTAATTTTTTTTATGTTTTTCCATGTTTCTACTTTATTTCATGGTTTATAAATTTGAAAAATATTTGAGGTTTCAAAGAATGATGCACAATTTTATGACAAACACGTCTTTTAACAGTCCTGACAATTGGAAGGAATCATAATAAAAGGAATGCGTATGGAGCATTTAAATAATTCTAGCATATTTGAATAATTTTTTGAAAAACAAGTCTTATTCTTCCACAAAATACTTATTTGCGAATTCTAAGTGATTTCAATGTAGTAAAAAAGAATATTAATTATACTCATGTGGTACATTGAGTAAAATATAGAAAATTCAAAAAACCGAGTTTGGAGGTCCCTCATACCCTTAAAGAAAGTTCAGTGGTTTTCAATGGGCCACAAAATTAAATAAATATGTTTATATGTTTATATTGAGACTTTTATAACTGAGAACACCTAAAGGACGTACAGTAGTTAGGAACATGTGAAATAACCTAAAAAATGGTGAAAACGAGTTAAAATACGAGTAACATGTGGGAGTCTGAAGTCGTTAACAAGCCGCTTATGAACTTCTTTCCTCAATACAGCAAGCTTTTATGCTGATGACAATTGCCCTTACATAACTGTAGTTTTACTTGCTGCTTTAACATGTGAGAACTAAGGCACATAAGGAGCAGCTAATAAACCAGAGTTGCTTCTTTTCTTGCAGCTTATGAGACTCCCAATGTGCAACTGATGAGATTCCAAGCTTGCAGCTTATTAGACGACAGCATTTACAGGGTGTCCCAGTTAAACGTTTCAGAACTTCTACAGGTGTAGGGTGCATCCTGACGACTCGAAATCATATAGCAATGTGGGGTCGGAAATGTTTTCCTGAAGCGGTAGATGGCGTTGCGGGAAAGTAGCGTTAGTGCAGGGAATCGTGATTTCGCACAAGGACTCAGAGTTAGTAGGATGGCTAATTATACGAATTTTTATTTATGGGGGCATATGAAAACACAGGTTTATGACACCCCCGTTGACAATGGTGAGGAGCTGGTTGCAAGAATCTCAGTAGCTGCCGGAGAAATTCGAGATGAGCCTGGATTATTCCAGAATGTTCGGAATTCCATGCGCCGGAGATGTGAGGTCAGCATTGCAGTCGGTGGAAAAAACTTCGAACACTTACTTTAACCCCTGTACCTTTTTGTTTTGCACATTTATTATTAAAATGATTATCCACTTACGGTATCATTCTTTGATTTTCTGTGTACATCACCGCTTCAGGAAAGCATTTCCGACCCCATATTGCTATATGATTTCGAGTCGTCAGGATACACCCTACCCCTCGTAGAAGTTCTGAAACGTTTAACTGGGACACCTTGTATACGTCCATGTCTTGGCTGACATTCAAACCCAGGGACATGGATGGAAGCTTGTCCCCGTGACTGATTCCATTGAGCCTAGAAAGCGAAATGCTATCCTCTAAGATGTATGGAGGTTATATCATGTTATTATTCCCTGCATAATGCAAATATCCTAATTTTTTAACCCATTTTGATGGTGTCATAAGACTATCGGTCGAACATAAGGACGGTTTGTGTTTTAATACCCAAGAAAATTTTTGATAGAAACTTTGCTAGAGATGATTTAGGTTTTAACTTTATTGCCATACTAGCTGAAAACCCTCACTTCGCTACGGAGTACATTCAAATTAAATACAACGGTCAATGTATGCAATTAATGCCAAAACATATATATATATATATATATATATATAATAAATACGACGATCAATGTATGATACAATTGATGTAAAAAAATTATATATATATTTATAAAATAATCGTAAGGGATATTTTTATAGACAAAATAATGTAGATGAAAATATTCAAATTAAATGTAATAGGACTTACTAAAGAATATAGTACAGTTAATATAGTACAGTTTGAGAAACATAATATCTTTTATTGTATTTTAATATTTTTTGGATAATGTCCAATAGTCTGCCGCATTAGCAAGAAAAAAAAAATTTGTCCATTTAGTTATGCACGTGACGATAAATGTATTTAAAGTACCAGAAAAAGATCAGCACTTAATAAATTAATTTCTAAAAATTAATCTTTAAAAATTCATCAAAAATCAGAAAATGAAGGTAAAGATTCAAAAAAGATCTCATTTTAAAGAAATTTTTATGATCTTTCTTGTGATATAAATTTTATAACTCTCAAATTATTATTTTAAATGCAAACTTAAAAAAAGTTACTAAAACAGCTTAAAAATTTAATTTTAAAAAAATCTAAGAATTTTTCAAAAATCTTTCTTAGTGCACCCCTACACTATAAGAAGAATCGCCATGCAAAATTTCAGCCCTTTAGGTTCAGCGGTTTGGTCTGTGCGTTGTATGTCAGTCAGTGAGATCAGTTACGGAACTGTTTTATATATATAGATTACTTATAAAACGTTATGGCATCGGTAAACAAGAAACTCGCAGCTTCTCAACATATGCAGTTAAATTTCAGAATAGGGACTAGTTCCGAACTAATTACATTAGTCTAATTATTTTTGAATGTAGAATATTCTTATTAACTACTTTTGAGCGGATAGATGTAGATCTAACTAGTTCCGAACTAATTAAGATAGTTCTATCTAGTTCCGAATAAATTAATATTATATGTTAACTAAATTCAAATTGATTAATGTACTTCTTAACCCGTTTTGAGCTGATTAATATAGTTCTTAACTAGTTTCAATCGAATTAACAAAGATTGATGAAGAACATGGCTATATAGTTCAAAATCAGGTGTATCCTTAATTTTTATTTGGTATTTTACGAAGCCACTCTCGTTTTATCTTTGCTATACAATAGTATGTTTCTGATTGTAAAAAGTTAAATAAAGTGCTAGGTTTATCTGCTATAAACGAATTTGATTTTGTCAAAAGTCTTCCGAGTTCTACTCTGCCTAACTTATTGTACATTACTTATTGTACAACTTAAGGCTGCATTTCAATATTAACCTATGGAGAAAATGTGTCTACTATTTACACCTACATAAATGCTGATAATCCAATAAAAATGGTATTTTCAGATAGACAGAACTTTTCTACACCTTGCAACAGGATCCATTTTATAAATTCATTCTACCAAAGGAATTAATTAGCGTCTAAAACACATATTTTGTCCCCTAATAATTTAAATTTTAAAATATTATTTTCATTTTTTAAACGAAAAATGCTCCAATGTGTAATTTTTTTTTTTTACATAGGATTACGTTCCTCCATAACGGTCCTCCGGAAAACAAAATTTCAGACTCTAAAATCGTCCGTCCGTACCCAGCGAGTTATAATTTTGGCAGAGCGCAAAACCCAGTCTCTATCGCTTGGACAAGCAGTAAACAGTTAAACAGAAAAGTACCGAAATGCGTCAAAATTTTGACATACATATATGTAAATATACATATGTACATATATATAGATATGTACATATGTACCTTACACATACATACATATATACATACAAAAGAGGTAAACAACGATAAGTAATCTTACGTTAATAACCCGCGGTAGTTTCGTTAGAAGAGACTACCTGAATTTTTTTCTCTATTACGGAGTACAATTAGTTTTTTAAAAAATTCTTTAAACCCAAGTCGGCAATCCTTGTACATATTTTCTCCATAGATTAACACTGAGGTGAGCTAATCCGAAAGGGTTAGTACACAGCAACCTTAATGCAATAGGATAAATTGGATTTAAGGTTTTTGATGTATAATTAGTTTTTATACCCTGCGGAAAAATCAAACTCAGCCTTTGAAGGTTATATTTAAATAAACAAATTTAAAAGTTTGCTTGAGTAATAAATTTGGTCAAATATTTTGTCTTATAATCATACACACACACAGCTCGTCTGTATTAAACGCTTGCATAACTTACATATTCTCCTATTGTAAACAATATTTTACATTCGAATAGGCGCGAACTGAGAGTGAGTCTTTAATTTTCGGCATTGGAGAAAGGGCTGAGGGATTAATTTTTAATTTTCTTCCTAAGTGAAAAGGGAAAAAACACTTGTTTACAATATCATCTTCCTGCGTTCTTAAAACCAAAATGTGTTTCCCCGCAGTTTCTTTCAGAAATTTATTCTCGTTCCAAGTAATTAGAAATTTTCTAAATGTCAGGTATTTGAACCTTCAAAACATATTCTTTTTACAAAGAATGGACTGTTTCTTAAATAAGATATTGTCAAAACTTTGAGATTTTAATGAATTTTTATTTTGTATTTCATTTCAAATTATTAACAATTAATAGTATGAAAAATCATTTTAAGCGTGTTTTGTGAAAAATATTTGAATTTTCGTGTATTGTTGTGTCAACTGTTTTCCAAGTATAACTATGAACAATCGACTTGTATTCAACATATTTTCATGCAAACTGTGGTAGGGTTGTTTTAAAATTAATTATTGTTTGAGATATAAGAAAATTGTGTAGGGTGTATTACGAATGTGTAGGCATACTGACACATATACGAACGCTTACATATATACATGTAATATCTTAAATATTATGCCCTCCATTTTAGCATTTAAACTCCCTTCCCTAAATCTAATCCCCAGTAATATTAATTTATCGCTTTAAAACCCTTAGCCACAGAACTTCCCATGAATCGCATGCCTTTGCATTTCTACACGTGTATATATCCAAATTCAGGAGTGGATTAGCTTCCTGAACCCCTAAATCTGCTGACCCTACAAATAATAGTCACATGTCTACCTCGCCATCTCGCATTTTATGTTGAAAGGTGATTTTTATTCTGAGCCGTTCTTCTGGAATGAACGGATGTATTCTCGCTCTAATGAACGATGTACTAAGAAGTTTGGACCGATTGCATTTAAATCTAATTTTTATTCCTTTCGGCCTGAGTCTAGCTCCAGCCATGTAAATATGAGCTAGTTTTCCCTTTCAGGTTATAATTTAAGGACGTGATGTAATGGGGATATTACATACATGTATACATCCATTCCTATATTTATACACTCACACATACACTACACACAGACATATGCCGTGGTGAGACACGAAACGTTATTAGAAAAGAGGGATAGGAACACTGCAGGTGCGGAAAATGACATTAAGAGGGGTAGAGAATATGTAACTTGAGGAAAGCAGGCAACGAAGTGACTTGACCATCTGGACGTAATGATCTGAGTAGGCGAAAGGGAAGACGAGAGATGACAAGTTGAGAGGGGCAGTTGAAAGTTGAATACAAGAAAATTGGACCAGCTGGGTTTAATGATATGTGCAGGCAAAAGCTTGGATACGATGGGTCTGAAATTGAAGATTGAAAGGGGAGAGATAGGCAGTTTTACGATGTTGGACTCCCCCTTTAATTTTTATTGGACAAAATATTAGTATAAAAAATATATGGTCGGCCAATGATGTGGGCCCAGATCGACTTATTGGTCAGGAGATGGCCACCAATGGAAGAATGAGGAGAAAATGTTTGGAGTTTGGTCGGAGTGAAAAAGATAGAGAGTTTTCTTATTAGTTTGAGAACTAAAAAAGAGACGCAGGTAGCAGTAAATTGAGGAGTGAGAGTGCCCGGCGGAGAAAAAGCCCCAGAATTCGACGGAAGATGAGATGACGGGCTGATTACGGATGGAACCAAGCGAACCACGGCCGTCATATACGCCAGCTATCTAAGAGAATGAGACCGACAGCTCGACAGATAACGAGTAGATGTGTCAGTGAAGTTATTCTGGAGAAATAGTTGCAAGTCCCCTGTTCCAGCACACCCAAAAGCTTCCCATGCCGACAACTGGGGAGGAGCTGATGAAACGAAATCTAAACAACGCACAGCCGTGACGAGTCCGGAGCGACGTGCACCGTCCCCTGAACTAGACCGCAGTCACCACGAGAGGGTCCCGTAACGAGTTTGGATCGACGGGCAAAGCCACCTGAGCTACGCCACAGCTTCATCGAGAGGGTCCCGCTACGTAGTACCATTGATGTCCGATGGCCCGTTCCAGCCGAGTCGTGAGGAATCTATTGTTATGACGGCGAATCTTCAAAACAAGGTAGGAGAGTTTTAGTTGCTTTTCTGCCAATGCCCAGTAAGTATTAGTGAACGAAGGTAATTAGATGGGGTTAGCTTAATGTGAAGTGTTGCTTAATATGGATTGTTATTTATAGATATCTATCATAGAATATTGGTTGTTTATTTCCGTAGTAATTGGATTATCGTGATATGATGATATTAGCAATGTATATATGTGTATCAGTTAAGAATCTTTGAATAAGTAAAGAATAATATTCAGTAGATAAATAATATGATGATATTAGCAATGTATATGTGGGATTATTAATTAAGAATATTGGAGTATAATTAAATGATGAAAGCGAGTAGTTAAAGGAGGGTATTAGTAAGAATAAATAATGTATTAATATGATATAGGAATAGGGATAATTTGAATTGTATATGTATTGTGTTAATAAGATATAGGAGTTGGAATTCAGTAATGAATAGTATTAATTGTATATGTATTGTGAAGGTTTAATAAATTGATTTGTATGTATACATATGAGTAATCACTTTATATTATTCTAAAAACTAACCACTATAACCAACGGTTACAACATACATACACATATATTTGTATGTACTCCATGTGATTGACAGAGGATCCCTGACTGGTGAGAAGTGTAGGGAGAAGATCTTGCACCACTATGTTCGACTTTTTAGGGCCGCAGTTGGCGCATTCATTTTTACGGATGACAATGATCGTCCACACATAAGGCTCACCTAGACGACGATTATCTTGGAAGTGAAGATATTTGCCGGATGGATTGGCCAACCAGATATCCAGACCTAAACCCTATTGAACAAGACTTTGACCCTCTTGGGAAGGGAACTGCAGCTTGCTATCCCACTCAGAACCATCCAGGAGCTGAAAACTGCGTAGCTGCAGGAGTGGGACCGACTGCCACAGAGACTCAACAATCTCCATTGTTTGTAGTACAGTGGAGTCCCGATAATCCGAAATGACTGGGACCAGACCCTTTTCGGATTAAGCGAAATCCTTCTTAAAATAAACTTAAATTACGATAATAACTTGTGATTACATAAATATTACATATGTGTGATTATACAGTTTATTTTATACGGTCTGTCTAAACATAACCAAATCTCGGGACGAAATGGATGATAAGAGAGCGGAACGTTGCTTATTACAGTACAATAGAGTGTAAGTTGTTCTAACAATACGCTACAGTGCTCGACAGTTGGAGAGGTGCGTCATTACTGTTAGTGTCAGTTTAGCATTAGCATAAACACGTGTTGTTTATTCTACTGTGTCCTACTTTATTATACTGCAGTTGTCTAACTTTCATGTAATTTTCTTGTAATTTTCAGAAATATACTTTATATTATCTAGTATAACTGTAGTTTTTATTGTAACCTTGGTTCTTTTTGACTTTTGGTTTCGGATTAAGCGAACTTTCAGATTACCAAAGTTCGAATTACCGAAGTTCGGATGATCGGGACTCCACTGTATAATAACGCACTGTGAGACCTGCATGACTGTGGGAGGGATCCATACCCCATATTTGAGTCATGTTATGTTCGAGATTGCAAAGTGAGTTTTGGACATACCTGCACTGATGGGCCTAACTGACGATCATGAGTGCGTAACATGACTCTTTTAATTAATATAATTTTTTCGTTTGTATAACTGTGTATCCCAGCCAAATTTCATTGAAATACGTCCATTAGTTTTCCAGGAATTCGATAAAATGTGCAAATTTTCTTAATTTTGAAAACTTGTGTATTTGAGTTATTTAATTCAAAGTATAGGTAGTTTTATGCTTTGAGGTCTAAAATCTTTAACCATGTATCCATAAAAATTTTTTTTTTGAAATTGTTTTCTTTTATCCAAAGGAATACCAGTTACATAAACTTGACTTCTCTGTCTGACTTTGAATGGATCTAAACAAATTCGAGATTTTTAAAAAAAAATTGAACTTTCCACAGATATTTCAAGTTATTTCTCATTAATTATTTTCAGAGTTATAGCCCTTTTGCCGTAATTAATTCTGCTTGAAATCGTTTGAAAGAAATAAAAAAATGTTCCTGCACGTAGTTTGTTTTTGGTTTCAGGCATATTGCTTTACACAAACGAGTCTACAATACACTTTGTTTAAGGGGATAAAAGAGTGATGAATAGTTTTTGGTAAATAGTTAAAGATTCCCCTTTTATCCTATTCTAGTTTTAGGAAGCGATAAAAATGGCAGTTAAATAGGACAAAGGCGGCGTGAAATATTCAAACAATATATCAAAGGCTGATACTGATCTTTAAGTACAATGTTTTTAAAAATAAAGCTGTATTTTGTCATTTCATTCTTTTCACTCGAAAGTTTATTATCATGTATTTTAGCACAGAAGTGTTTGCAGCTGATTGTTTCCCTTTTCGTGCCGTTGTTGCATATAATAGGTATATTAATCTAAAAGATTATTTAATATTACCCATGCACTGCGTTTTTTTCATTTTGTTTGATATAGTAATGAGACTATAAATCATTCGGGATAGGTAAAATCATTTGCAAATAGAGTTATATAGGCTTTAAAAAAATTCACGTAGTCTCTTCTAACGAAACTTCCGCGGGTTATTAACATAGGATTACTTATCGTTGCTTACGTCTTTTGTATGTACAGTGGCTCCGAAAAGTGTTCGTACACTTACGATTTTCAATGAAATAGGGGTCTATCCAATAATTTAAATGAATATTTCAGAATGGGTATTTAATAATAAGATCTATAATCTATTCTTAACAAAACTACATGAAATATTTTAAAAACATAGTAAAACTTTATTTCTAAGAAACCAATAATCAAAAAGTAACAAAAACTTTATCTCACAAAAGTCATCGTACACTTGTAAAAAATCTCTACATATTAGTAAATATTCTAATATTTCGTTAAATTAATATTTATTAGGATACCCTTTAGCATCCACAACAGCTTTTAAACGCCTGGGAATAGATTGCACTAGTTCTTTTGTAATTACTGCATCAATGTTCATCCATTCTTCCATCATAATTGTTTTTAGTTCGCTTTTCGTATGAATGTCGTGTTTTCTTACTCCAACCTCCACCTCTCTTTCGTATTCCCGTTCTCTCCAAATATGTTATATTGGGTTTCAATCTGGCGATTGCGGTGGTGTTTTCAAATTTAACACATCCTCAAAATTTTCACTGCATTAAAAAATATACAACAAATTGCTGGTGGCTTATCATGATTCATGAAATTTGGTTTATGGCTACAGAAACTGACTGTCACAAGCAGAAGCGACGTGAAGAGACTCAAAAAAGTGGGATTGAGAAAGAACCCTTACCGATTAATTGCGTGTTCCATTTAGTGTATTCTTTATGTGTGCATTAAAATAAATATGTGTATTAACAAAGCATCTCTCCAGGTTAACCGAAACATACACACACTCCGAGAACTCCCGAAAGGTAAAGTTTTATCTTATTTTCTTTGAACAGTGAGTTTGAACTGTAAATTTCCCACATTCGGCATCCCTGCTGGGTTGTAACAACCAGGGCCATTCAGAGGGAGGGGGGCAACTGGGTCACTTTGTCCCAGGCCCCAACTGCAGGAGGGGACCCCCCCCAAAAAAAAATTAAAAAAAAAGAATTCATTTGATTTCACCAGCAAGAAAATTCTGAAACGTGTATCGTAATTCAAAATTCAAAATAATCTCCTGAAAAATGCCCCTCCCCCCAAAAAAATAATCCAATAAAGTATAATAATTATGTTAATCATTCATGTAATAAAATTTTAAGTATGAGTAACTTAATTTGAATGTGTGTTTTCATCTCTTTCCATTTTTTATTTTTCTTTGGGCCCCCAACAGAAGTTTGCTCCACGCCCCCTAAAATCTCTGGGTGGCCCTGGTAACAACCCTGCCGACTTACACGCAACTTTGCCTGTCGGGGGTGTTCTATTCGGCCTCTGATAGACTCAATATGGTTACAAGGTCCGGATTGGTTGAAATTTCCTCGTGACACATGGCCAAAAGCACAATATACTGTATACGAAACCTTTTTCTCATCTTTACGAAGACTGTAGCCGTAGCGTATGATATCGACTCATTTTATCCATCAAGTGTTCCTGTATTGATAACTGTATTTTAATTTTTTTCTCACATTTAACACAGAGCACCGAATAAAGTGCATATCTTTCGATTTCATTAATATATTATTTGACTGTTAATCTCATTTTACGTGACTTGTGATACACGCTACCTGGAGAGTTGAACTCGACTCTAAATCAAAGGCAAAACACGTTACATGTCTTAAATATTCAGTGCGGTATCTTTTTTTGAGGTCTTCCTTCAACCTCAGTCTGTAACGATATCGCTTGTTTAAACTGCATGAATCTAAAATTTCTAAGTCAGATATGCTGCTATCTTTTACTTCTTGAATAAATAATCACGGTGTAAAAGGCTGCAAATCTTCAACGTCTTCTGAAAGATTTGTCTAGGGTCGGTGTTTTATGATACGAAAAGTAGCAAAAAAATAATTTTCGCATTTATTTGCTCATATCGGCAAATTGCACATTTATTCGCATCTATTTCGTAAATACAAATTCCTTTATTAATTACTTGAGCAGGACATTTGCACTAAACTTTCCATAATACTTTAACTATGTCAGTATATTTGAATAGAACTTTTTAAGCCTTTTTTTAATTAAACAGTACGAGATTAATTGAAACCTAATTCTAAATTAACTGCGAGACGAAATAAACTATCACAAACTTCGATCGCTTGCCCGCTATTGGAATTTGTAACTACCCCTCTATGTTATGTTAACGTTACATGAATTTAAATCCTACTACACTAAGCCTTCGCTTTCAATCTGTATGAACTGAAATTCCTTATCATAAGGATGCAAAGTTTACACAAAACCTGACGGTGTAATTCATAAGTAGGATCAGTATTGTTTTCTATGTTAGCAAGAACACCTAATTTTCGTTTCCTTGTTAGCAATTATTCTTATATCAAGCTTTACGTGCTAAAACAACTTGAGGTTATTGTACTCGTGGTAAGTGTCCATAATAATTTGGTAATTACTAACAATTTACTGTAGTGTAGTTAAAAATGTGTTTCTCAATCAAGAATCTAAGTTGTAAACATTATGAAAAGGCTGAAATGAAAAATATAAATTTTTAGAAATAAGCGTCGCTAATGGTGCATTCATACTTGTGATGTTACCATCATAATATGCATTGTATTAGATCATATGATTTTGTGCCATGCTGCGTGGTCTAGTTTGGCCTTAGTTATGTTTTTTTTATTAGATGATTTTTCCCAGGCTGCAGCACAAAACAATATAAATTTGGTGCAGGAAAAATTGCTTCAAATTACCCCTGTGAACTCTTTGCCATCCAAGAGGCCTTAAATATCTATATTAATCTCCAAAATACAAAACAGGCCGGTTGAATAATAATATTCAGTGACTCCAGGACACCGCCCTTCAGGCAATTCTGCAGGGTCTCTCAAGACACACATAATATACATAATGCTCTGGACCAGATCAATCAATATAATAAACACTGCATCATGCTATGGATACCGGCACACGTTGGCATTTATGGTAACGAGGCTGCTGACGCCTTGACTAAAGAAGCGAGACAACTAAATGAGGAATCTCCTCATTCTGCCACACTTTGTGACATTGACGCAGTTGTAAAGTTTAAATTCAGAAATTGGGCCATCGAATCAAAATATGAGATCTGCGAAATAAACGCCAACAGAAAAATTACAAAAACCTTAACAAGACTGATAACTCGACACTTCAGAGGGATGATAATTCAAACGGATAGAAAAAAAGGACTTATACTAATTGCAGAAACTGCGCCGACGCTGAACTGGGACCTGATCATGTTTTCTCTTGCCCTGCAATAATGGCTGCAATGCAGCAGATTAGTGATTGTCCCCAAGAGGGCCATTATGCGGACAGTTGCCTCCAGAAAGCTGAGGCTGTGTGGACCGCCAATGGTGCTATCTAGCTTGACTATCCATAGACACGACAAGGAACCAACCATTAAATGATTTAGTTTTCCATCAAATCTCGCCTTCGAATTAAATCTTTACCGTTTTCTTGCAATCGGGGGCTTACAAATAATTATATCTGTTCTCCGTGTTTCTTTGATGTTTCTACAAATGGACAGATCTGAGTATATCGCGGTTATATTATAACGAGGAATCAAATTTCATTCACCGATTCGATAAAATACACTACCTCCAATTGCCCTGTTTGTAATCAAGATACTGGAATTGATACAAGCGTGGACACACTTTTACAGTTTCTAAAACATTTATAAATATGTTCCTATAATTTGCAATGTACCTCAGTGTATCATATATCCTCAGAATATAATGAGTGCGTCTAAGAAATCTTGAACTAACGAAAGGGAATGCTGTACTGAATAACGCCCTTTACACGTACGCTCTTTCGCGAGTGCTTGGAGCGTACGGGATTCCGCGCGGGAAAACTTGCTGTACGCTCCAAAGCATCTTTCTCTTCCTCCCCGATCCTTCACATGTGCACTCAATCGCGCGGGATTGTGGTTTCACGCGGGAAAGAGCGTACGTGTAAAGGGCGCTAATGGCTTAATGGAAAAGTTATAGTGTTCTAAACTAATCAGTTAAAAAATACATCAGGTGCTATACATCATTTATTAAAATTAAATTAGCTTTTCTTGCAGTGATGATTTCCTTTCAATATTCAGCTGAATTTTGGTGGTGTAACATCATATTTGTAGGAACAATGTATGCCTGCATAGATTTTGTTACACGACCATACATATATTTTTATGGCAAAGATATGCGTACATACCGAGTTAAAAACAGATCCTCAAATATTGAGCCCATAATTACTCAAAAGACTGTAAATTGCAAGGCACGAGAATATTAAATGATTATTAATGTTTATAGTACTTTTAAGTTAAGCTTTAGTATTTACAATTTACACTCATGTCCATAAATTAAGGATAATTCAGAATCACGCGGAAATCGAACTCTAAAGTAAAAATTTCACCTGTAGGATTATCACACACATCTTCAAGAATAATAAGCAAATTACAGGAAGCCACCAGACGCCGCCGATAGTACGTCACAATGATGAGAGTGTAAGAGAGGGGTAAATAAGGAATGGTAGCAAAGAAGTAAAATTGCTCACAAACGTTCTGTAAGCCGCTCAGTGCCATAACCGAATAGTTATGACAGAGAGGACGCATGTGGATGATTTTTTACAGGGTAGAATTATCGACCGCCTGGAATATGGGCGTACTCAGATGGAAGTATCCGATGAACTTGGAATTGTCCAAAGTGTCATATCTAGGATTTGGCAACGATCCCAAGATGTTGAAAATGTTAGTAGAAGATGGAAATGTAACGACAGTACAGGTCGCCATCGAGTTACAACGCCGAATGAAGACCGGTATTTGGCAATAACTGCCAAAAGAAGCAGACGGAGCACAGCATCCGACCTGTCTCGTCAGCTATCTGCAGCCACGGGTACCAACATTTCAAGGCAAACCATGTACAGACGTTTGGGAAATATTGATCTATATGCTCGCAGGCCTGTCAGATGTGTTCCGCTCACGACAACTCACTGTCGGCAGCGATTAGCCTGGAGTAGAGAACATGCAATGAGGACATCGTCACAGTGGGCTTGTGTGATGTTTTCCGACGAGTCCAGGTTTAGCTTGCAGTCTGATTCACGTCGGACTTTCATATGGAGAACGCCAGGTACCCATTACTACCAAGACAACCTCATTGACCGACACCGTTACGATGGTGCAGGATTGCTCGTTTGGGGTGGAATTATACTGGGCTACAGAACATATCTGCATGTTCAAATCGGAATCATGAACGGTCACATTTATCGGGACATCCTTCTGGAACAACATGTACGTTTATTTAGAAGTGCCATGGGCGCAGAATTTGTGTTTATGGATGACAACGCCCGTCCTCACCGAGCAAACATTGGAAACAAATGCCTTCAATCTGAGGATACCACCCGCATGGAATGAACAGCATTCTCACCTGACTTGAATCCGATAGAGCATGTGTGGGACATGCTTGGCCGACCATTTGAAGTACGTCAACCACCTCCTACATGTGTACCGGAACTTGGGAGAGCATTTCTTGCTAAATGGAGTAATCTTCCACAAGATCAGCTCGATAATTTTATACTCAGCATGCCTAGGCGTTGTATGGACTGTATTTCATCACATGGGAGACATACAATGTTTTAACCATCATACCAACCATGTAATATTAAGTTTTTGCAAAGGAGATATTTTTTACAATTGTTCCAGGGAGCAAAAATTGTAGTTTATATGAATGGTATCATACATACACCATCTTGTTTGTTCTTTATATTTTGTTTAATAAATGGGCTTTATGAATAAGTCAAATTTGTTTTGTTTCTGAGCCTTTATTTGCCGGAGCTGGCATTATCCTTAATTTATGGACATGAGTGTACTTTGAAGGGTGTATGATGAGTGTACTTCACAGATATCCTATACATGTTTGAGAGTTTTATTTTGCACATCATTAAAGGCGTGTAATATTTTGTTAATGGATTTCGAAATTTTAGTCGTAACTGTAAGATAAACAATATGAAGTGAAAGAAAGTTTTGATAACTCGCAATTACCTTTAGAAAAGCATTTTAAACGATTACAAAATGCGCGAGTTTGTTACGAAGGGAGGACAAATCTTTTCACAGATATTTTAAACACGATAGCAAAGTATATTAATAAATCATATTTTTTGAGAATCACAATGAAATCCATTCCGTCATTGTTTATTCCAGTAGACTAAAATGAAGGGTACATTCGAGGAGCGGCTTGTGAATCGGGCAACTTCATTCCTCTCGCTCTGTTTGACATTTTGATTACGTTACGATGCTCAACAGGTAAAAAAATGACTAATGAGATTTCAGGTAAGCACTTAATTTTTGCAGTTTCAGTGCCCCTCTTAGCGGCATTCCTCGCGTAATTGGATACTTCAGTTTGGGGGATAAACCTCTCTGATTTTACGGATCGCTTCCTTCTTGCTTAATGGATTGAATTATTTGAAAGAAGGATGTAGAAAACAGAATATACTTCACATAAGCACACAAATTGTTAATTTTGTTCTCAAATCTTTTAAGGTCTATGAATTTTAAAGATTTTCCCTTTAAGGATATAGCCGGTTCATGACCGTGTCTAATTGGAACCCCAAGCGGTATTAAAAAACTGTTTCATATTATGAGATACCTATAAATGAGGAAAATGTGATAACCATTAATTTTTTGGGGCCGTAAAGAAAATTGTATTAAAAATAAAATAAATGAATATAAAGTTACAGTTTAACGATTTTTTTTTGTGAATGCCTTTATATCTATTGAATGAAAAATAAGATGTTTTAAATGTACAGTCTGCAGTTGCAATAATACAGAATGGTAACTAAAATTGAAATTTAACTTACTGCTATAATTTTATTAACCTTATTTTTTAATCAATATTTCCCTAATTAGTCCATAAATACAACTCTTCATTGTGTGTAGCTTGAGTTAAGTACGTGTTCTCATAACATTAGCCCCCCAAAAAAAATTCTGTTACTTTGATGAAAACAGCTAACCTTTTTGTTTTCGAGGGTGCTGAACACGAAAAAGGTCTTGGAAATGCGAGTTTAGCTGTAGTTCAGGGGAGCCAGGAAAACTCACAATATTACTGTTTGTGTTATTTGACTTTATAAACTTTACAGTGTGTTGTAAGCTTAAGAATTGAATGCTCGTTTCAGAATTTCGTTTCACGGATCCCCTTAAAACTTACTGATATTTTGTACTACAAAAAAAAGTAGAAACATTGACTATGAATTATTAATTTCCTTTGACTGCTGTATTATTTGGTAAGATAAAGAAAAATTAAATTTTACATAGAAATTTTGTATACGGTATGCATTCCAAAATGGTTACTGTTTCCCTTTTCAAACAACTAATGAACATTTTTGCCAGTCCCTCGACACGTGAAAAATCCGGGTCCTATTATGATGATGATTTCTGTACGAGTCGTGCCATATTTTTTGCTTATTATACGCATTGTGGGCGATGGAAAAATCAGAATATCTTTTAAATATGCATCTTCGGAGGAACATTTGTAAAAACTTCACTCCTCGCGGGAGTAATCAGAAAACACTTTAACACCTAATGCATTCCGCACCTTATAAATTATTTGTCTCCCTGACATACTTTCTGCGTCTCCGAGATAACGTTCCGCTCCAGTAAAACTTTAGTTGGCACTTTTGTTAAATATCCTCTCTGGGGGACAATTTAGAGATTTCATTTGGAACAAAGTGAATTTAAGTGCGTTTCAGTGAAACGCGGAATGTCTTTGAACAAAAGGAGAAAAAAAAGGCAAAAGAAAGCGTGTTATTCAATGAAACTTCAGGTGTTATTGCTTTGTGTGTGGTTGGTAATAAATACTGAGGATTTATGTCCCCAAACCCACTGCCTTTCGACCAGAGGCTTCCGGGTGGGAAATGTTACCTTTCTTCAATTACACGTATATTTAATGGGTTTTATCCTCAAATGTATATTTCAGTTGATACTGCTTTTATAACCAATTTGTAATTTCATTTAAAATATTAGGTTAAAAAATTAAGACATTTTAATTTTTGATGAACCCATCGAACACTTCGTCACTGTGTTTCCATAATTTTTTAATTGTGTGCATAAGAGAGGTTTAAAATAATTTGCCTGCAGGATTCATAAGAGATAATATGCATAAGATTTTTAATCACTGCAACGGACCAAAAATTCATTGCTTTCAGAGAAGATTTTTCTTTGGAGAAATATATTTAGAGTCTTAACTCTAAATCAAATCGTCACCTGAATGCAAGAACTAGGTAACTCCAAAACAATTATTTTTCAGATATCTGGCTATTTATAGATAAATTACATATGAATTGAATGCAGTAACTAGACAACTCACTTTACTGCTAACCTAATGCCATCTGTTGGCAAGGGTAATAATTAGACAAATAGAACGACGAGCATTATCTCACTGGAAGAAGTAGACATTTGAGATCTTCAAGAACTTGAAGAATCGAGTTACCTAGTTCTTGCAATCAGGTGACGAAATATCCCCACGGCTGTTTAATAAACACAAAACAAAAAGAATGCCTTACAAAATTTCCTAAATATGTTTTGAAAGTAATTTCAATTATGTCCATTTAAAGCAGGGGTTCCCAACCTTTTTCCTTCATCGAACCTTCACATTTTTCTCTATAATATACAGCATACAACATAATTATAATACTAATAATTGCACAAAACACTTATAGATAACAATTTGACTAAGAATATGAACAAAAAATTTTTTTTAAAAGTGGTTAATAGGTTTAAGTTTTATTATTTTTGTACTATTTTCATTTTTAATTTCGCAAATATAAACAAGATTTCAGAAACCCATATTGTAATTACATAAACAAGATTTCAGTGTATAAACAAGTGTATAAACAAGATTTCAGAAACCCATATTGTAATTACATAAACATCGCCAATAGAAAAACGAAACTGCTTCTGATTGGTTACATCGGGAGGACCCATTTGCTGTTTAAGGTCCAGTGTATTTCCCCAGTTCTGCCTGGTGTTGGTACACAAATAAAAGCTGACGGCGGCATTCGAGGCATATGCAAAAGCGTCATGACATTCGACTTCAGATGCGTGGATCACTCCGCCCTATGCAAATCTGTATTTATACATATTAAAACGGATATTATTATCTAATAATTATATTCCTAAAAATTGAATTAAATTTTAAAACCGAAAAAATTATCATAGAACCCCTGAAATACTATAGACATTTTTTTAACTTCCGTCGACCCCCAAGAGGTCCACCTGGACCCCGTTGGGAATCCCTGATTTAAAGCATAGAAAAACGAAACTGGAGGTAAACAAACTTAAACTAATGATGGACAATAATAACACGTATTGTACAACGTTTTGAAGTTGTTCCTGGAAATATAATCATTGCTGAAACATACGGTTTATGATATTTTGCAGTAAAATCTCTACAGAAAACTTTTACAAAAAAATATAAAGATGTGTTATCCTTTATTGAAAATTTTTGGTTCTAGAATATGCATAGACACGTAATGATGGAATAGAAACAGAGGTGTGAAGCAAACCGAGAAAATGCGAAAAATTAGTGACATTACAGCTGGATAAGCTCAGAGAATACCGTAGATAAATCTTGAATCAGGTAATGTAATTTTCGAAGAAACATGAGATTTGCTTCCTTTCAATACAAAAGGGTTAGAGTATAAAAATTGGCCGTTTACAGAATTTTGTACCTCGAACTACTTTAGAAGCAATATATTAATAAAGTTCGAAGCACATTTTCAGAATCCAAATATATTTTCTTGGTGTTTCTGAATGCATCGGATATCAACGGATCGCGATTGAGACTACAGCGAGAGACAGGAAGTTATTTCATTAGCGACATGATTTGATTATGAATTTCGAGTTAAGAATAATATGGCATATTACGAGTTTCACTAATATAATGATTTCTGTTGAAGCAATGATGTTTTGACTTTCGAATGAAAGATTTTCTAATGAAAGCGTAATTGAATAACGCAAATGTGAACGTTTTCAATATATAATTATAAAGACATCCAGACAATTAGCTTTACATTTGCGATAGTGTTGTCGTAGTTAATAATTCTGAAGAGGCCATCACATGATATCTCTCGACGTTTATACTTTATGGAAATTATGAGTGTCATAGAACTTTGGAAAGATAATGCGTTAATATTACATAAAAACATAAATTTACCTTCAATACCTGTTTTTTTTTTCTTTAGAATAGTGTGCAGATACCTTTTCCAAATGTTTTCGAAAGTGCTTATAGTTGGAGTGTTTAAATTTTCTTCATTTCATCGCTACTCTCCTCCTTCCAAATTATAACACAAAGAAAGTTAAAATTCATTCTTTTCAAAAAGAAACTGGAAGGCTTTCATTTTTTACTACTGTTTTTGCTATAAACTAATTCAGTTTGTTTTTTCGCATTCACTATTAAATTTGAAAGTCGTAAACTTAACCAAACATCAATAAACTTTGCTACGATAGACAAGCGAATGCAGCTTAGAGCTCTGTTTTGTTTTCTTTCGTTTCGGGATCTCGGAATTCAGAAAAACAAAATTCTTGCCAACAGCTCGTAGATTATTAGCATAGGCGTAGCGTCTAGGGGAGGGGGGTACGTACCCCCCCCCCAACTTAACTGGAAATAAATTAAAAAGTTAATAGAAGTTCAGTTAAAATCGGAAAATAGTAGATATATATATATATATATATATATATATATATATATATATATATATGTGTGTGTGTGTATATATATTATTATTTTACTATACAATCATTCCTCCTGATACGATTGACTGCATAGTGAAAGGAAAATGTGTTAACGATATTTTGAAATATCGTTTATATTTAAATATCGTCAATATTTTGAACTATCGATATTTTTGTGCCAATATATTATTGATATCGATATTAATAGCCGATATTATCATTGATTCTCATATCGATATTTTGCTTTCAATATCCCATCCCTAATTCGTGCCCCCCCCCCAAAAAAAAAAAAAAAAAAAGAAAAAAGAAGCACGCTACGCCTATGATTATCAGTAATACTGGGATTTCATTTTCTCACAAATCGTTGAAAGTGGGAAAAAAATAATTTCAATGTTGAATCAGCCATGATCTTCCTATCAAGATTACCCACGGAAAAGAAATTCTAATCAGAAAGAAGAGGGAGTAAAAAAAGATATGATTTTTTTAAATTATGTAATTAAGGATCGAAAGTAACAGATACAATGCATGGTGTTTGAGATATATTGTTAGGAAATGAGTAACCGGGACGGTCAACAATTACCTGACGGTCAATAATCACGGCAACATAAAGAAGTCGACAAGGGTACAGCCGGCTCTCCCAGAGAGGCCTTTGGCTCGGAGAAACAAAACAACTAGTGGACTTGATAGATTCCCTCCCGGGAGAGCACACAATAAGCAGCGAAGAAGACGTCTTCAAATTTATTTTCAGAGGATCCACGAGAACCAACTAAGGAAGGTAACTACTACAGCAAGGGTAAGAGGGGAAGACGTCTCCGGATTCAGCGTAAGCAACGAATTCGCCAACTTCTCTTAGTTGGGGGGTTCTCTATTATTCAGTCCCCAGCTTAGAATCTTAGTTTGAGCTCATCGACAAAATTTTGGTTTTTCTTATTCTACCTGGTCTAGAACGTTATATTTGCAGTTAGGATTCTCCGACGGCGGAAAGGGCTCTGCCCCTACCAAAGCGGACATGGTAGGCTTAACTTGTTAGGACCTGCTATGATGAGTGAAGTGGCACGTACTTGTGTGATTATCGTACGGGTTTATCTTGTCGTCTGCAACCTGGCACGGCTTGTTTTCATTTAAGTTATTTTTGTTTATTTTATTAGTCGCCCCCTTAACTTTACCTCAGGTTTAATGATGAGAATTTTTTTCCGCAGGACAATAGCGATAGCCCAAAGGAATTTTGAGCACGCCACTTCATGGGGGAACCTACGCAGGGTTGGGCCACGTTTTGCGTCGATGACGTATGTGAGTACACGACGATCCCACCCAATCGTATTATTTTCATACACACGTATTTCTACACACACATCTCTACAAAAACTCATCAATCTGCGACACATTTCTGTGATACACCGATCTCAAAAGATATGAAACCCCTTGTTCCCTTTCAAACCCGCAAACTCGTCACGCATAACTTACTCTCTTCAAACCAGGTATTCTTACTCACAGACATTCGCACACGGTGCTCATTCATTCCGCTCTTTCGACACTCCCAGAATACATCCATCATTTGGTTATTTTTTTCGCCCACCAAATACATCTCATCCTTGCACACCGAACATTCAACCCTATTCGCAATCATACCCATTACCATCCACCACTGTAATACAAACATTTTCCCTTTTCGTTGTCAATCCTAAAAAAAACCTACATAATACTTTTCTGCCATGATTCAGATCGCCCGAGAGCAGTTCTCTCAATGAAAACTCTAAAGAAAGGATGAAAGATCAGGAATGCCTTAATCCATCGAATGAAAACTTAAAAGAAATTTAAAAAAAGAGCAGGGATTACGTTTTCACAGTTCAAAAAAATACGAGACATTAAAAGTAACGAAAAGCAATGAAGAAACAAGTTAGAAATATACCACAATTCCATTGATAACCCCCCCCCCAAAAAAAAAAATAGGTTGCAAATAAGTTTGCCATAATAAAATCGTTATCGAACAACATAATCACAAAATTTTCCGTATGCCTGATAATTCACTTTAACCTAGATTTTCTTTTCATGTTCATAAGTCCATACCTTATGTTCAAAGAGACATAAACTGAAAAATATCGCTTAGAGTTCAAAAATATTAATTTCCTGCCTCACGTCTCATATAAAAAATTGTTGAACTGAATAAACGTTCTCTATTCATTTTCCCTTTGATTCTTCTTTATGATTAATTTATATCATTTAAGTGAAGTGAATCGTGTATTTACACTCACAATAGGTAATTCTAAAAATAGTGTCTGTATATCTCTCTCAGTAAATTCAGACTTAAGTTTTAAATAAAAAAATTGAAAAATATAGAGGGATCAGTTAAAATATTTTGTTTTTACTCATTGATTTTACTTTAATAAAATATCAGATGTACATAGTGTATAATATGTTTCTGTTTTCGAGAAGGTGACTCTTTCATGGCTGAGTTTGGAAAATATTTTCCGAAATAAAGACAGCCTCAACACGTCACGCGTGTTGGAAATTCTTTTGAAGCGTACTTCTCGTTTTATATACATTCTTATTTTCTTTGAACATTAATTTTTGACAGGAAATTAAAGATGCGCAATTTTGAAAGTGGGCTGTCATTCATTAAGAGAGGATTAAATTAATTTAAAAAATATGTCCAACAGATTTTTTATGTAGTATGGTGTTTTTTGTATGATGACTAGAAAATGATTTTAGTTAGATCAATTTGATTAATGGCATGAAGAGAGAGTTTAAAGGGATGGTGGACTTTCAAATTACCTGAAATCGAAAAAAATTGGAATTTTTTTGGGGGTATATTAATATTTTAAAATTATGTATATATTGGAATAAAATGCATTTAAAATGTGTAATGAAACGTAAAATGAAAACTTGGTGTCTTTAGAAAAGTAAATATTAAAAGTAGTTGAAAATATATCTTTTAAATGGCTTTTTATCAAAATGAGTAATTTCCAGATTTGCAAGTCCTTAAAATGCTCCTTGCGTCCCAATTTTTGAGGAAATTTTATAAAACTTATAATAAAGGCTCCTCTTATAGATTAAAATAAAGTTATGTATCCATTTCAGGTTTCGACATTATTAAGATTATCAAAGTTTAACTTAAAAGTTGAAAAGTACAAAAATTTCACAAAACTTCACGAGTACAAGCATAAAGATATTTCCTAAAAATTAATTATTCAACGAAAGCACAAAATAATACATAACCCTGTTCAAAATGTGTTTATAAGCATTATAAATGTAAAATTAAAGGGGGAAGTTGAGAATTGGATCGCAAGGAGCATTTTAAAACAAATAAAAAAAATTTCAATTTTTTAAATATTAAATTTTTTAAAAATATTTATAAAACTTTATGAGGTGTTTGATATAGTTATGCTTTAATGAATATTTATGCAAAATTTCATATCTCTTAGGTAAAAATTTCAAAAGGCTTTTTAACGTTCACCATCCCTTTAAAAGGTGGAGTTTCTATTAAGATGTGTACAGTATTTGTGTAAACAACTGCAATATCTATCGAAGATGCAAGAGTTAAAAAAATAATAAATCTCCCCTTTAAACAGTAATGTAAGATACAGTATTGCTAAACTATATTTCCATTAATCAAGTAGAGGCATCAATAAAAAAAAATTGAGGTGAATTGTATATTCTGTAGAACATTGGCTCGTTGGCTGCTCTTTCGGCATCTTGAAATTACCAAGCTACTAACCGAAACTCGAGGGAATGTTCCTATTTCATACCAGATGGTCATTTTTGGTGCCAAATAATATGGGAAAAGGACATGGGAATGTTATTTACTAAAAAAAATGTTTATATGATGGTATTATCTTTCGATTTGTAGAGGAAAGAGATGCAATCATTTGATTACTGTATTAGGAACCTCAGTGTGCGTGTGAGATGATCATAGTATAAACCATTCTCTTTCCAGAGAATGGTGGTGGGTGTAGAAAGGGGGATAGCCAAGTAGTTTATTGAATGTATATGTCGTTGGTGAATTTACTAATCAGGCTTATTGCAAAGAGCGCCGTCCTTTTCCAATGCGCCCGGCAAATTAGAAAATTATCCACAACTTTCAAATCAACCTGATATTTTTTTGGCTTATTGTAATAAGCCCCTACACCTTTAGGCTGGTTAGAAAATTAGCAATAGTTTCTCAAACAGGTAATAGTTTATTAAAACTTGGTTTGTTAGATGTGACTTCCAGATTTCTGTCGCACAAAACCCTGATGATGTCCCAGAGAAATAAATATCTGTTCGTGAAGCTGTAGAATGAATCAAAATTCGGAGGCCAAGGGTCGAGCACCTGCAAATGCTCAGTGTCAAAAATTCAGTGTCAAATAAATAGGTGCTTGTGTAAGAAGGCAAACTAACTGTGTTCATCGAAGTGTCATAAAAATTCCTCATGTGGAACTATAATAAAAATGTATGATGTGGTCTGATTTTACGGATCACTTCCTTCTTGCTTAATGGATTGAATTATTAGAATGAAGGAAGTAGAAAACAGAATATAATGCACAGAAACACACAAATTGTTAATTTTGTTCTAAAATCTTTTAAGGTCTCTGAATTTTAAAGATTTTCTCTTTAAGGATACAGCCGATTCATGACCGTGTCTAATTGGACCCCCAAGCGGTATTATAAGAATGTTTCATACTATGAGATACCTATAAATGTGGAAAATTTGATAACCATTAATTTTTAGGGGCACGTAAAGAAAATTATGTTAAAAATAAAATGAATGAACATAAAGTTACAGTTTAAATATTTTTACACTGAATACCTTTATATCTATTGAATGAAAAATAAGATTTTTTAAATGTACACCGTGCAGCCGCCATAATACAGAGTGGTACGTAAAAGATAACTTTAACTTGCTGCTATAATTTTATTTACCTTATTTTTTAATCAATATTTCTCTAATTAGTTCATAAATACAACTCTTCATTGTCTGTTGCTTGAGTTACGTACGTGTTCTGATAACACTGACAAACAAAAATAATTTTTTTTCCTGTAACTTTGATGAAAACAGCTAATCTTTTTGTTTTCGAGAGCGCTGAACACGAAAATGATCCGGAAAATGCAAATTTAGCTTAGTTTTTTTAGTTATTTCAACTTTTCAAAATTGCCCTTAAAAGCGTATGCATGTTATTTACCTTGTTGTTCTCCCTAAAAAAAAAGGTCAGTGAAGGCGCAATCGCTTTGCCTGCTGGCTGCTTTGCTGCTTAGGTTGTTGTTGATTCTTTGGGGATTGTCCAGCAGTCATTGGATACACATTGATTCAATCCCCTTTCTCTGTTTTCCTTCATATCCAAAATTTGTTAGTGAAACCGTTCCCCATGTTCGTCGCTAACAACACGCCAGTTTTCGGGAAAGAAGTCCAAGTGTGAATGTAAAAATATAACTTTAAGGACATGTTACACCTTAGTCTATCATAGCACTGCAGAAGATTTTCCACAAGATTTTTATGGTTTTATGCCTTTTTATTTCTAAGGAAGTTGGTGGACACTTGAACAAAGGCATCACTGATTTCCCAGCACCTGAGAGAATAACTTTGAAAGGTTCGTCTTGGAATAGTTTGTCTAACTGTGGACCAAAGAAAACCACCTCCTTTATTTTGGCTTCACTGAGACGTAGTAACGCCTTATGCAAATACAAAAATGCTTCCACAGTTTTTCCATGGCCTTTACAAAGTTTATCATAAGGCCTAGTTTTACACGAAGAGTAGGGAGTATTTCTTTGCTAGATTCGACAACGGCATCGATAACAGCATTATGTGTGTCCAGGTTGAATTGGTTAAAGCATACGCCAATCTTGCCGTTTCTATTTGTAGCGAAGTGCCTTGACACAGCTGTCCCACAGACACAAGAGGCAATATAATATCGTGTAACCCTGTTGTAGTCCAAGTAATATGGCAATGACTTTGAGATTACCGGAAATCTGCCATATAAACTTGTCATAGTTTACTCTCTATAAAAGGTGCTTCATGTTTAGATACGTTTCTTTCATGTAAGCTGCAAAACCATCCGGAAACGATGGAAAGAAGTTGCTATTAAGTAGAATGACAGCATTTAAATTTAATCTGAAGAATCTACGAACCATCGGAACAATTATGAAGAATCTATGAACTTTGGAAAACGGAAGAAATGAGTATGGTGGTTACGGAACGCATGTCACATTTACCGTCTGGTCAAGACAATTCCACTGCTGCAGTAGACGCCAACAATTCTGCTTTACTTTTAGGTAATTTTAGATCTCTTACTAGTTATTCAGCTGTGGGATTTTATGCTGCTGTGTAGACACCCTTTACACCGAAATTCGGGATCTGTCGAAGTACTCAGTTTTGAAGGTGATGGAGTAGCACGAGATTCATTACCGCCCTCATCATTTACTACATAAGAACACGTGTTTCGGAAACTAGAGCTAATCGCAGATTTTCATGGTCGTTTCCGTACTCAGCGTGGTCTATTTAGTAAAGAACAACTGATTTCGTTCTAGTTACACTTTCACTGTTATCCAGTGTAATGAAATCAGTTAACAAAATTTGTGGATAGACTCCTTATACCCATTGCGGTATGAGGAATTAATGCTTCCAGGAGATTGTGCAGAAATTCAAAGACTGAGTGATGAATTACTGTAACTGAACATTTTCAACAATCTGGGACTACTATACGATACGTGATGTCACGTTTAAAAGAAAGAAAAGGCTCAATGGGTCTATTGTTCTGTGACCGGCCTTGTTTTTTTAGTACTTCCTGTTGTTTTGCTTTAGGTTCCATAACATGGGGTCACTTTGTGACGGATTTTCAGTTTTTTCTTGCGCCAGCCGATCAGTTTTAAAAGCGGCCCAGAACGAACAGTTGCAAAACATTTGTACATCCGTACCCTACATAGTAATGTACTCCGCTGACCCGGATCTTTAATTACCATTAAGAAATTAAAAGTTAAAATGTGTCACAAAGTTTCCCCGCCGAGTAAGGTTACTTTGTGACATCCGTGTTTTTGCCTTGAAATCCAAGAGGAAAAATTACTTGACACAAAGTTAGATAGTAAAACGCTTATTAAAAGCTTTATACACAATTATATATGCATATTACAAATATTGGATAGCTTTATATATGACATTGACATCAAAGATATATCGGGTGGCCAGGGCAGCCACCAGTTCTTTGAGAAGATGAGGAAATTCGTCTTTCGGCACATTCTGCTCCTTCGGGTAGTTTTTTTCCAGATTAGTCAATACTTCTTTCTCAACAGTGGTATTTTAGAGGACGGAAAGATGCAACATCGAGCGTCTGGAGGAGGTGGGTCGACTTTGCGGGTTATTTTGTGACAATGTCAATGTGTCACAAAGTAACCCCGTCACCTTTCGAAATTTTGGTTATGTTCAAATATCTCTCGGAAATATCATTATACAAAAGTTATATTTCTCCTCAATCTAACCAACATATTGACAATAAAAATAATTACCTGTGGTAGTTAGTTGTATAAGGTGTTAGCCTTCAGCACACAAAATTTCCGAGGTTTGAGTCAATAGCTTGACAACAGGTTTGAACAATTCACTGGCCAGCGAAGACAAATGGCGCGCAGAATCTTCGGACACTGGCCACTAGGTGTCTGTGTATGTCAGACATTCTGTTGGCGCTGTTCCTTGCCTTCCTGGTATCACGGGTGAGGCGCAACATCCGAAATACGAAAAGCTCTTAAAAAAATTACTATGTCTCACAAAGTCACCCCTGCAGTCATAAAGTCGTACGGTATCTAAATACGTTTCGTTCCATTTTACAGTACTATGTATGTACGCAACAAAAATGTTCCTGTAAATAATAGGAAATTATAAAGAGAGAAAAAAAATATGAATTTGAAGGCTTACATACTTTTAAGAGCTTCTTCACTGATTCACCTGAACCCGCAGTTCAGAGGAAAGATCTGGGTGGATTTCAAGAATCTAAACTGAAGGGCTTTGAGTTTTGAATGAGACAGCCCTTTTCCTTGAGCCCTTGAGATTTTCGATTTTGTTTACTTTCCGATCTCGATCAAAAAGTGACTAATGAGATATTTTGTCAGCAGCTTCAAAGATTATTTGCTCTTCAGACGCCTCTCATGGAACATTTTTTTAATGCGTAATTGGATACTTCATTTTTGGAAATTACAATTTTTGTCTTTCGCTTTCCTGCCATATGGCTCCACTGTTTTTAAAATGTGATAGATGGCGGAACTTGAAATTTTGTGCAAGATTAATGTATGGATATTTGTTGCTTTTATTTTCAGTACGAACTAAGGTATTTTAATAACGTGTACTTACGAAGCTTTTTTTTATTTTGTTTTGCCCTTTATTTAAATGATGATCAGGAACATATCACAACATAACTACAAAACTTAAAGCCTCGAGTAGCGCACTTTAATACAGGAAGAACGATAAGTCACGTGTAGGAAATTTTAGGACCTTGTAAAGGATGGAATAATTGAACGCGATATCAGATCGATGGCGTTAAAATATCTAAATACCAGAAATTTTGTCTCTTATATTTAACTCATCTTTTTATAAGCAGAGACTTTTTTTAAAAGGTCAAAATGGAATTTTCCCCCAGGGGACCGAGGTAGCTTAGTTGTAGCGCGTTGGGCTTCAGACTGGGTGTTCTTGGTTCTTATCCCGACGAATGCCATCGAATGCATTCGTGTCTAGGCAGGATATGGGTACGTTAAATTCGTAGACAGGAAATTCCTATGAGGTCAGTACGTGGGAGAAGTTACGAACCCTGCAGATGTTGCCCTGGGGGTTTTAGATCGAAATTGAGGAGACAGAAGGTGTGGTGTTGGTTCAGTACCCATTATATGCAGTAAACGATTCTCGCGGATTAAGTGCTAATGCCGCCATTAACAAGTGTACGCATTGGCAAACTGCATTTTCCACAAGTAGATGAGCTTTTGATTCAGTGAATATTCATACATCAGGTCTTTTAAGAATGACATTAAAGACTTTCAGAAGACTTTTACATGCTCAAAATTCTCTAATAATTCAAAAATTAAGTATTTCAAAGCATTTTAGATAATCAAGTTCTTTGATACGTAACGCACGATATGCTTTTTGGATTAGAGGTTGCAATGTGCTTCCACAGAGATCCTCAGAACATTGGAGAGTAAGATAGAATTTTGTTCGAAACGGCCCAGAGAGCTACAAATAAGTTTATCAGCATCAGTTACACGTTAGTTTAAATAAAGTACTGACTGTAACCCGATAAACGTATGTGTGTGTGTGACTGACTTATTCCACCTGGTCTAGCCTACGGCTAGACCAGGTCCAAGAGGCCAAAAGTTAGAATGAAATCGGAAACAAGCAAAGGGTCTCTATAAATATCCTCCTTGACAAGCCCCAGGCAGTTTAGAATATGGTCAGGAGAGGCTTCAGCAGTATTGCATTTGGAGCAAAAAGGGTAAGATTTCTTCCCCTGATTGTAAACAAGGCACTTTAGGTGTCCACTAGCAAATCTGCTAATAGTGGTCTGCATCCATCTGTCGCCCTTGACAGTAAGGGCACCACCAGGAGATTTTCGGTCGTACCAGTGATGTGTCGGAGGGGTCTTCCATGAATGCTGGTTTATAAGTTTTCTTCTTGAGTAAATTTCAAGATAAGTCAAAGTATCTCGCGAAGAAATAGGAAGTGAGGCTCCATTCTTATCAAGAACATCAGCAGCCTCATTTTCAAAAAGTCCTATATGAGACGGCATCCATTGTAAATAAACCTCTTGTTGTTTAGAAAGGTCTTTGAGGATCTCCAGTATCGAAAGTGAAGCTTTATCTCCGAATCTTTTCCAGCTGCTCAAGTGCTGAATGGCACTGCGGCTGTCAGTTAGGATCCAAATATCACGGTGAGAGGTTTCATTTTTAATAGTTTTCAATCCCTCTTCAATGGCAATAAGTTGATATCTGAAAACTGAGCAGTAATCTGGATTCCTAAACTTGTAATGATTTGAGTTAGTAGGGGTCTTGATAAAAACACTATTGCCGCAGGAATTGTGATCATATTTACTGCCATCGGTATAAATCTGGATAGCAGTATGAGGAATTTGATTTATGATTTCAAGAACAAGATGATGCAAGTATTTTGGTAAGTCATATTTTTTGTTTGTGAGGGAAGAGAGTTCTGTTTGGAAATGAACTCTAGGCAGACCCTCTAGAGGGTTGACAATTGGCCTCAAGGAGTGTCTTTCAACATTTTGGTCCAATAAGCCCATTAACTCCATCTGAGAAAAAGGACTATTTCTCCTTATTCTTTGGTTGCTTGACCAACTTCTGAGGAATGAAGATGTTCGATTATGATCATAAAAACTGCAAAGTTTGTTGAAATATTTTACAAGCCCTTCTCTTCTTCTTAAATTCAGAGGCTGCAGATCACTCATAAGCAACCAGTTCAGCAGGACAACTATTTCGTATGCCAGTGATAATTCGAGCAGCCTGATTCGAGCAGCCCCAGCATTTCCCATGAGCCCGATAAAACTATAAGCTTTATGTACTTTAGGTCGTTAGGCTTAATGTTTGTTGATTGTATAACCTCATATGTGAAATTAAAATAACATAAATATATAAACTCATGTTCAACGAAATGAAGAAGCGTGTTTTTATTTTTGAAAAGTAATATAAGAGATGTAATTATAGTCATTTCCGGTGCTCCGGAGGTTGACATTGTATGTTATCTGGTAAAGTAAGTTCTCATATGCATTTGTCGAAAAAAATGGAAATTTTGTTATATCTGTTATGATAATTCTGAAATTTACATAATTTTTTAGAAAATGCTCATTTTACTCTTCATTAACATCTATTAATTCTTAAATTTCTAATTTATTTACGTTGTTTAACACTTCGTTTTATTCCATTGGAATGACATTTAGTTCATCGAACATATAATGTAAACGTTGATCTTGTCTGCTTACTAGAAACTTTTTTGTCCGATGGTAAGCAATAAACAAAAACAACAAGATAAAGGACAAGAAAAAGGACAATAACAAGAAAAAAGTAAACCGGAGACAGAAATAGGAACGTATCAATTGCTCACCTTGCCTCCCAGTATCCGCTATAGAGATGTCGGGTAAACAGTGCCTCCCACGTCTGAGGTGGGAAATGTCCATAACTTGTGGTTTGTCACAAATAGGGCAGATAGGACTCTCTAGAATTTTCAAGTAGCTCAGATGTGTAGCTAAACAGTCATAACCAGTTAAAAACCAGATCATGGCAACCGAATCCTTCCTTACAAAATCTGGAATGAATGTACTGTTAACAACCCATTAATTATTAGGACATCTGTCAATTAATTCTTGATAAAATAGGTCTGTCAATTTCTTCAAAAACAAATACCCTGACAGTATTATATGGGATTTGCCTGCTTACTAAAAACTTCCTAGTAAAATCCTTTCGATGGCATTTTAAAGGTAAAAAGTGGAAAGAAAAATATTATTTCTTACTGCCCTTTCCAAGGAGCCTAGGGTTGCCCAAATTGGTCGGCAGATCTGTACTGTCCGTCCGGCGCCCAGGCCCTTACTAAACATAAACCGAACAGGGGAAATAAACCCTGGGCTGAGTTTGCAGGTTTTTCTACGCAGCTTGTGGTCGTCAGGTTCACCAAGATTATGAACTAAAGTCCGGGAAACATTATTATTGTGAATTACTGCCCTTTCCAAGGTTTTACTAGTTTTGCGGAGACACGTTAAAAATAGGTTTGACGTAAAAAAAATTAATTGAAAAAATCTGTTTTTCCAAGAGGATCTAGCAAATAATTTTCGAGCCAACATTCATGATCATGCAAAGCTTTCTACATTTTTTAATCATAAATGTAATCTAAGATGTAAAAACTATTTCTTTTTTCCACCTTTTTAGAGAGTTTCACATAACACCAAAAACAAACACAACCACAATGTGTCTATAACTTAAAATAATTAGAAACCGTTGGAAGACTTATTAATCGGTCTTACCACGGTGATACTAAATATCCTTTGTTCGATCCAGATTTGATTTTGAAGAAAACTCATGTTTAAAAGATGCATACCTCTAAAAATATTTTTCTACCGTCTTTACCACTATTATAATCAAAACTTTTTTGAAGAATACATTAAACTTTATATAGGACGGTTAAATATAGACTATTAAAATCTTATTTAACGTAAGATCAGTTGTCGTAGCGTACAACGACATTATGTCCGCGTAATTAGAAATTGGAAGAAGGAAGTGCAAAGAATAAACTAATTAGCGAAAACTAGAGTAAAATGTAGGAAAGTTAAGAAGCGCCAATTGTACAGAGGGCTATAAAGATAAGAGAAGGAGATAGAAAAGAGATAGGTACTTACAGACAGATGGACATAATATAAATATTCAAGAGGGCGGTTTGTGTACAGAAAAAGAAGAAAAGGTAAAAAATGAGGAGCAAAATTATGGCTGAAATAAAAGGGGAACCCACACGTAAAAGTCTTTAGCCCCCAGCTAGGTTGCAAAAGGGTCCAGGTCCGCGGAACGAGCTGAGAGGGGTCACGACGAGAGATACGCCCACGAAGTTCAATGGATGGAGTAAAAGTTAAGGATAAACCGCAGGCCAATCAGATGGTAAATTGAAGAACAATATAGCCAATAGCAAAGCATTGGAGGAGGTGCCCTAGAGTTAGAAGGAGAAAGATATGGAGATGAAATAACTCAATGAAGAGAGAAATTAACAAGTTTTTTGGCTGATAGTCGAAGAGGTTACTAAAAAAAACACATTGAATACCTATAGATCTAGATTCATATATAAAGTGAGCTGATAGATAAGAGCTATATGGCTTAATAGTATCGTTTTGCCATTGAAGTAAGAAACGGGCAATTGTTGAATGAACCATGATGCATTGGATTTCCTCCCTGAAATGATGATGACGTTAGTTGCGAGAGAGGTTCCCAATCCGGCATGACCTGACAGCCGATATTAGTTGTTCGACACCGAACTAGTGAATTCATATGAACAATCCTTGTGCCTCAAGATAGTTTCCCTCTGAAATGATGATGGCTCTAGTTGCGAGAGAGTTTCCCGATCCTGAATGACCTGCCAGCCGATATTAGATGTTAGACACCGAACCAGTGAGTTCATATCAACATTCCTTGTGCCTCAAGATTATGCCATTCCCAGATGAACGACCGACGCCCCTGCAATCTCGCATCAGCAATTAAGGTACCATGCTCCCCCTTTTCTCACATTTGTACATAATCCCTGCTTCAATCAGTTAAGAATAGTTAATACTAAGATTTAAACTGGTAGGGTGCGACTGCATTGAAATATATAAATGAGTTGATTTATTATTATGTCAGTAAATTGAACCAGGTTAATACGAGTAATATTGATGCATTATTAGCGTTTCAGTAAATTGAGCCAGGTTAATATAAGTTATATTTATGATTTATTATCATGTCAGAAAATTGAACCAGGTAAATATGAGTGATATGTGATAAGATGATATCATAATAATTGAATGACTTAGATATATGTGTCGCAGATAATTAACTTAGTAGGAATGAATTTGTAAGTAATATGTGTAGATGAATTATGAAATATTAAGTAGGAGTGTATTATATAGTATTATGTGTGTTAATCAATAAATTAATCTGTCAGTTCAAACCAGAGTTGTTTTCAAGCGTGAAAGGATAGAACACAATTCTAATGTAATTATGGCAATGTACTAACCACATCTTGATCTATCATTAATCATAAATAATTCAAACTATAACCAATTAATTCAAATGCAAAGTCATTATTTATTTATATACTGAAGTCATACTTTGACCGTCACATCAGTCTAAACTTATGAAGGTCTCTTCTTGGAATTTTTCAGTTCGTGATTAAAGAAGACATAATCCCTGAATAATTGAATTAAAAGTTATTGTTTGAAAGCAGTTAATCATAATTTACGGTCAATTAGTCATTTTTACCCAAAGGGGAACTTCGTTTATTAAACACAAGCCGGGCTTCGCCTGTCTATCCGATCAGTTTAGGGACCTGCTACCTTCAGCAATCAACGTCAGAGAATGGAAACACGGACACAAAAGAATCATTTCTTCACCCACACGCGGGGAGGGGAAGTCGGGGGGAAATGAAATGAATTTTCGTTCTGCTTGTGACTCTTTGTAGGACGTGGGATGCGTAACAACAAGATTGAAATACCTTTATTCGTTGTTTTTTAGTGTTTCCGTTCTCTGACGATGATTGCTGAAGGGAGCGGGTCCCTAAACCAACCGGCTAGATGGGCGAAACCCGGCTAGTATCACATTTATTCAAAATATCGAGTCTAGACTACATTAATCATAACAATAAAAAGCGTAAAAACAATGTATATAGCGCATCTATAGCGCTATATAGCACTCTATATAGCGCATACTGTATCACTCTCGATATAACACATAGCGCCATCTGGCGGACCTTAGCGCAAATAGAACCAAATATTGCATAAAAATTGAATAAAAGTTTTGTAGAATAAAATTTAAAATTCGTACTTTGAGGTGCACGTACTCATCGTCTGCACTACCTGTGTACCAAATTTCATGGCTGTAAGGGCCACGAAATCGTCTGGAGGCCGCACACAGACAGACAAAACTTCCTTTTATTAGTATAGATTGTCTACGAAGAATGAAATGTCTGGTATCCCAGAAGAAAATCTTTTGTTTTGCATGTAACCATTTTGATCGATTATTTTATGTTGTTGGGAGAGCATATATAACTAATTTATGCCTTCGCTTGAATACTTACAAATGAAAAATATCTTTTACACGATTCTAACATTTAATAAAAAATTTGAAGCTTAAGTGTTTTGTTAAACAACCTGTAGTTTACCTAAAGTATGTTTTGAATTGAAAGATATGATTAGCAAAAATAATAAAAAACACGGATGTCATTAATATTGAGTTTCCACTTACAGATGAAATACAATTTTTTTTAACGAAAATAAAACAACAATAACAGTAAAATATTTCATAAATTCGTATGGACAGTTATTTACAAATATTTATATATTTTTTTTTTAATTTTACTTTTTATTTTCGTAATCATAGAAAATGATCTAATTCAAGTGAATGGGATTTATAAAATGTTTTATTTGAAATTCATCATTATAGATTTTACCGAATTTTTTTTCTTTCGTAAAGTATTTATATATAGTCCATAATTGGAACATCAATATTAACCCATTTAGGACCGCTCCATGTTTCCTTTATTGGAAATGCACCAAACAGTGTTTTAACACTTCTTAGAACATTAATTACACAAATAAGTTGTTTCCATAAAATTAAATTTATTTTTACGAGAGTTACAAAATGTTGCGTTTTCGCAACATCAGTCCAAAGCGATATAAAAATTTTAAAAATATAAAAATTTAAAATTATAAAAAAAATTTTAAAATTTTTAAAATCTTTGAAACATTTAGCATGAAGAGGTACATTACACTTATTACATACAGAATTTGTTTGACTTTTGCAGTGTTTACATTTTTTTGTTTATTTTTACTATTTTTAGTAATAATTTTTAGTAATATGGCCCATACGGTTTTTCCGAGTTTCGTTGAGAATTAGATTTTGAATTGAAGATGGTCTTCCAATATGTGAAGTTTCAGGTAAAACAGAATTCATTGGCATTTCTTCAAGCCTTTTTATCAAAGATATGGCTCTCTCAAAGATATAGATCTCTTAAACTCTAATAAACGTATTTTAGAATTCATTACATCCATGTAGAGTCTACCTTTTCCCCATATAATATGCTCCTTTTTCTTACTATATTGCTTACTTTTACATTTATTAGAAACAAAAATGTCGATTTCACCTGCAGTGTCTTTAGGTGATTCGACATTTTCACATAAATTATTATCATCAATATCTTCTTCATCCGTCAATTCATCCGGATCTGGAGGGATAATGACGAATTATGGTCCCTCATTAGCTTCTGTTGAGGACGATTCTGAAATATCATCATCTAGCCCATGAAAATACTCCAATGTCTCTTCCAATGTCAAAAATCGCTTTTTTCTAGAGACAAACTTATCCGAAATGCAAACAATACCAATTCACTGCATGAAAAACTAGGCAGCACTAATAAAACACATTGGAAATAAGTAATACACTTTGGACTGATGTTGCGTTTTCGCAACATTTTTAAAAATATGAATTGAGAAACATAAAAACAAAAATGATGATTTATATGTTGAAGCCATTTTGTTCTTTAGTCTCTAGTAAACTCGGAACAAGCATCAAATTGGAAATTTATCATGTGCTGCTATCTAAGGTTATTATTTGAAAATAGTCATTTTTTCCCTTTCAAAACACCATAAAAAAATAATTTTTTGCAAGTGCTAAAAGTGGGGAAATGAGGAAACAAAACAATTATTATGATCAATTGAAGTATAAAGAATAAAATAAAAATGTTACTTCAGGCGTACAAAACTTTGAACATGCCTTTAAAAAATACAGAAAATAATGTTGCGTTTTCGCAACGCCAGTCTTAATGGGTTAATGAATTCCCTTTTTTTTATTCTTTTTACTAAACATATCTTTCAATTTAAAACGTTTCTAACATAAACCATAGGTTATTTCCTGAAACCCTTCTGCTTTAAGTTTTGTACTAATTAAATGTTAGAATCCCGTAAAAGATATTTTTTATTTGTTAGTATTCGAGCGAATACGCAAATCAGGTATATATGCTTTCTCACCAACATAAAATAGTCGATCATAATGACTATATACCACTCAAAGGGATTTTTTGCTTCATTCTTCATAGGCAATGTTTAATCAACAAAGTTCTTCTCTATGTTGTTGTTCCTATTGCCCTCTGTCCGGAAGGTCCAAAATAGGTCCATACAGGGTTCGGGCTTAGTAGAGCTGTTCCGGTTTATAATAGAACCACAAGGGTAGGAATTCGACTTTTAGCTAGTTGCCGCCACAATTCCGACGAAGAACCTCCAGTGGCGACATCTGAGGGGATTGTACCTTCACCCACTGACCTCATAGAAGGACTTTCTATGAGGAGTCTACGGATTTAACGTGCCCACATCCGGACTAAACACGACGGTATTTAACTGTGCTTGTCGGGATTCCATCCGAGCACCCTCATTACTGAAAATTGACGAGCTACTCATAGTCTACCTCGGGCCCCCTTCTCTCTGTGAAAACGACTAAATGGTCGTGAATTATGATAAACTGCTTTTAAACAATGGCTTGATTTTTAATGTCAAACTGGAAGGTTGGAAAAAGAGTACTCCTTCAGTTTTCCCCGATCTTCCGTTAAATAACACAAGTTCTTATGCCTGTGGGTCGGCCACTTGTGCAGGCCGCCTCCGGCACGTTATTCCAGCAGGACAATGCCCATCCTCATGTCTCACGTCACACTCTGAACAGTCTCAGTGAAATTCACATCCTTTCCTGGCCGGCAGCATTACCCCATCTTTTTTCAATCGACCATGTGTGGGTTGCCATCGGACTTGCGGTGCACAGGGCACCGCAGACGCATACTGTACAGGAACTGGAAGCTGCAGTGGAATCGGCGTGGGAAGGAATATCTCATTAATAGCATCATAGAATGTATGCCTCGGCGTTTAGAGGCCTGTATAGCTGCCCGGTGTGGCCACATTAGATACTGATTAAACAGTTTAATTTTTCATATCTTTATTTGTTTCTTTAATTATCTGCATATGTGTCTTAACTCTACCGATCCTGTCATTTTCACATCACTACGAGCATTCCTTCTTGGTGTTGCAGTTTCACTTTTGACGAGTATACAGGGTGTCCCAAAACGACCGCATAAACTCTGCACAGCTAGATTCCTCGTTGGGAGTACATAAAAACTGCCCAAAGAAGCGTTCCTGTACGATCCATAGTTTACGAGAAAAATACGAAAAACAAAGTATGACGTCACTGCCAGTGCAAAAAAAAAAACACTTTATTGGACATATCAACAGCATGCACAATTTAAAGCAGATGTTCAAAGTGTCCGCCGTGCATGTCGAGGCAGACTTGAGCACGCCGCGCAATGGCTGTCATCACACGTTGCAGCATCGTGGGGTCCACCGAAGTACAAGCAGCATGCAGACGGGCAACTAAGTCCATTTGTGTTGAAACTACGTCTCGATACACCAGTTCCTTGAGATGGCCCCATAGGAAAAAATCCAATGGTGTAAGATCTGGCGAACGTTGCGGCCATAGAACCGGACCCCCACGTCCGATCCAGCGGCCGGGGTATTCCATATCCAGCCAACCACGTACAGGAGCACAGAAATGCGCCGGAGCCCCATCATGCTGAGACCAAAGTCCCTGTATTGCCGCTAATGATATGTCATCGAGGAACTCGGTTAAGACCTCATTGAGAAACACCAAGTGCGACTGTCCCGAGAGCCATTCAGGCAAGAGATATGGTCCAAGCAGGCGATCCCCGAGTATGCCGGCCCACACGTTAAGAGACCAACGTTCCTGATGTTTCTGCGGCCGGATTGCATGCGGATTGACCTGGGACCACATATGGCTGTTGTGATGGTTGAATACCCAATCACGAGTGAAACATGATTCATCAGTCAACAGGATATGTGCAATGAAACCATTATCTGTGTTCTGTTGCTGCAACAGCCATTCACAGAAGGCCACGCGTTTCTGAAAGTCATCTGGTTTCAGACCTTGCACGGTTGTGTACCGAAATGGGTGTAGCCTCTCAGACCGTAAAAGCCTGTGCACAGTACTTTTACTCGAAGTCATCTCACGGGCTAATGCACGTGTGCTTACCTCGGGCATCTCTTCTACCCGCTGCAGTATTGCATCCGCCTGTGCTACCGTCAGGCCGCTCTGCGGTTTTCCAGTATCGTGAAGATTGGCTGTTGGCAAGACGCTTCCCGTATTTCGCAGTCTGTCATCCAGCCTACGGATGACGATGACATCGGGAGGAAGGCGGGACGGATATCGACGGGCATACTCCCCAGCAGTTCGTAAGGCATTTCCATTACATCGGCCGTACATCAAGTACATGTCGCAGTAGTCACGAACGGAGTACATAGCCACCATACGAAGACTATCGGTAGCTGCAAGATGCAGCCTTTTAAATACCAGTTCAACGGCGGCTTAACGTCATTCCATGGCGCGCGCCTATGCATGACGCGATATGCGCGGCGAACGCTTTAAACATTATCGTCTGGAAAGATATACAAATATTGTTGTTGATATGTCCAATAAAGTGTCTTTTTCTTGCACCGGCAGTGACGTCATACTTTGTTTTTCGTATTTTCCTCGTAAACTATGGATCGTAGAGGAACGCATCTTTGGGCAGTTTTTATGTACTCCCAACGAGGAATCTAGCTGTGCAGAGTTTATGCGGTCGCTTTCGGACACCCTGTATATATATATATATATATATATATATATATATATATATATAACACCCTTAATGACCGTTATTACAAAGGGGGTATGAAATTTCCCATTCTAAAAAGAGAATCGGAAAAATGGGTCCCGTAAGCTAATGGTTAACAGTCCTGCATAACATTGCATACATCCTTGAAAGCAATTTTTAGTATAATAGTGAAAGTCATTATTACAGTCAAAGATATTTGATTACAAAAAGTAAGAAAGAATACATCCATATTGCTTCCATATCCTGTCCTGTTTCGTTAAAATCTTAGTAAAAGAACTAATACTTAGACAAAACCAGATATATTATTTTCAAAAGAATAATTGAAGTAAGATTTTTCTTTATAATAATTATATTATTATAAAGTAGAGTACTCTCTATTTCACTCTTAAGTGTTAAACGTGAATTTAGGTCTTTAATTATTATTGAAAGGTGTTAAATAAAAGTCAAATAACTCGTAAACAGGTATTATAAGGTACTTGTAATATACATAAGGTTGTGTATTCGCCTATATTTCGTTGCGGTACAAAGAATAACACAAAAGCGGTGCCATTATTTTTAAAGATGCATTTGTAGTAAGAATATGTCTTGCTTGAGTTTCATTAGGAATAATTCATAGTTGAATCTCGAGACTAGATGTAAACATGTTTATTGGAAAAATATTATACGACGTTCGTTGACCCCTGATGACTGGCATAATTTAGAAATAAATTATTCTTAATGTAGTTCTATAGCATGGTTGTCTTGACAACATGGAAAGTAAGGAACGTTAAAAGTAAATGTTGTATTAATACCTATAGCCTAGAAAACATTTTCTGGAGAAATTTTCTTCTAAAGGAAGATCTCATAAAAGGTAAGTAGAAAATAAATGGGCAATTTCTTTTTATTAACGCATGCATTAAATAAAAAAAAAATATAAGTGCAATTGAAATTCTCATTATTACTTATTTAGAGATATCTAAAAATATGCCACTGCCCATTTATTTTCTACTTACCTTTTATGAGATCTTCCTTTAGAAGAAAATTTCTCGACATTTTAAACGAACATTTTAAACACGTCGTATAATATTTTTCCAATAAACATGTTTACATCTAGTCTCGAGATTCAACTATGAATTATTCCTAATGAAACTCTTGCAAGACATATTCTTACTATAAATGCATCTTTAAAAATAATGGCACCGCTTTTGTGTTATTCTTTGTACCGCAACGAAATATAGGCGAATACACAACCTTATAACAAAATAAGATATGAAAGCAATATCTCAAGGATAATGATCAAATACAGCTGTTATAAAATTTATATAAAAAAACAGTCTCATACAAATATATGTAGATTAATGGTCATACGGCAAAATACCAAAAAACACTGAAAATATTTTATAAGGCATGCAGTATAAAAGAATTTATAAGTTTACTTGAAATTTGTATATATATATATATATATATATATGAATATTTTATAACATAAAATATGAAATGTGGTTGTTAACAGGAAACTTTATTTTTTTGTCTTTCGGGATTTTGCAAAATTTATGTATACTTCACTTGTAGGTTGTAACTGGAAACTATGCATAACATACAGCAGTATGAAATCATATAACACTGAAAAAAGCTTTATTTGAAACACAGTATTAAATAATTTATATCTTTGCTTTATTTATGTAGAATATAAACCTACATTAATTTCGAAACCGCCATCTTTATATTTTTGTATTTGAATTTATTTTTTTGGTTTTTACAAAATGTATCTATATTTTGTATGTAACTTGAAACTTAATATTAATGTTTCTTGGATATGATTGAAAAGAATTTTCTGTATTAGATCGTTAAATGGAGAATTGTAATGCTAAAATTTTATTCAGGATTCTCTTGATGTGCTTTGTTTTTGACAACATTTGCAATTAAGCTAAAAGAATATTTCATGGCAATGTTTTAATTTATATATAATGAAATTTAGGGGGAGTATCTGTAAAATATGTTTGCTCTCTATCAGTAAAAAATAATTTGCCACAAGATAAAAATCCTCTGTGGACCTGTCTAAATTATTACCAGAGAGACAGATAGACGTATCTTGTACTGTAAGTACGAATACGTAAATTTCGCAATATATATATATATATATATATATATATATAGTAATAATAATAAAAACTAAATAATTAAGGGAATAATAGTCTTAAAATACGGTAACCTAAGTAAGTCTGTAACTGAGAATCCACTACCTCAATGGTTGCAAGTTTTATGACGTCAGTCATCTTGCGATTACAAGTTCTTAACTTCCACTCTGACTAGCGCCAGGCTTGGTGTTCTTTGGTTAAGTACTTTTAATCAATCTTAATTCATTTATTAATCATTTCTTCTGTTAATAATGGATTGTACGGTGTCTGAGTGTGTTTATATTATAGATCATACTCATCAGAAACAATCCATTGGTTTTTAGACAGTATTGACACCGCTGATGAAGAAATGCTGTCAAAAACATTATTCATACTTTTCTTTACATGTTGTTTGTTCCTGGCTGCAAGTAGCTTTAGAGCTATTACTGGTTTTCTCTTTCATCTTATTCTTATATATATATATATATATATATATATATATATATATAATATAAAAAAATTCACATTTATTCGCAAAGAAATATATAAATTTAAAAGTTTTTCATTTATTAAAAAAATTGCTATTTTACTTATTTGGATAGGTAAGTATTCAAATTTAAAACCTAACATTGTAGTAGTACCCACATTATGTTCCTTAAGTCTTTGCCTTCTATCATTAATTACTATGTTGTACATACTAAAATTTCTCAGCATCTGCTCTGTTATCGGTACTATAGAGGCTTTGTATAGCTGTTCCGTCCAGCATCAGATGATCGTTCACAGGCGGCAGCACTAACCTAGTAATTTCTTATTTTTGTAAAGGCTAGTGGCAACATCCATTTTTTTTATCAGAAATCTGTTGCACATGTGGCGAGCAGAGGGTTTAAAACGGCTTTTGCTCAATTATTCTGTTTTTTATGTGTTCTCTTAAGTGAAAGGTTTGGATGATGTCTGGGGAAAGAAGGATATTTTTCGTCATTGATCTGTAAGTCAAATCATAATTCATGTTCATTATGCTTATTGGGTTTTTCATTTCCCTAACGTTGATCCATCCCATATATTCAATTAAATTATGCAATTGTATCCTATTAATTGGGCAAGTGTATTCTATTATATCTGCAAGTAAATTCTATTAATCGCAAAAATATATAGTTTTTTTTTCCAATGCGGAGGCACTTGTCATCCAACACTCGCCTATACTACGCCGCAATTTTACTGCCCATTTTATTGTGGTGACACCATATAGGCGGACAGCATTACCCCCGATGAACGGACGACACGAACGGAGGCATTTTTCGTGGCGCGACGACAGGATTCGATCCGAGCACCCTCAGCACCGAAAACCAGTGTGCTGTACCACTGGGCCGCCACAAGCCCAATCGCAAATATATATTCTATTAATTTTGCAAATGAATACTATTACTGTTGCTTATGCAATTATTTTATTTGAATTTTAAATAAATCTTAAAACCTTACAGTCCACTAAAGCAATAAATATCAACAATAGCTTTGTATAGCCTTTGTTATAGCCTTTGCAAAGTTAAGGTAGCAGCATTTCGCTTGCAATTAAAATCTGTATTGCATCAACAGGAGTCTCTTGGTTGACTATTGTAAGTGGCTGAAATACCCTTGACTTTGGTGCTCAAGATATGTTCTTAAATACAGTAAACTATTCCACAAACCTTGACGTTAGATTTTTAGGTTCGACTCCGGTACGGACAGATGGTCCGTATGAAATTCGGAGAAAATGCGAAGGAGAATGAGATTTCTCAGTTAAAGACCGCGGATGGTCTTTGTTAAACAATCATGTCAATAAATTATTTCTATTATCACCTAATTTCGCTTAAAAAGACCGTTATTATTCGCCGAAAAGTAGTAAAAAAAATTTTCTCCCATTTATTCGCTCATATCGGAAAATTTCGCATTTATTCGCATCTATTTCGTAAATACGAAAATTACGTATCATTAACTATAAGCTGCTTACTGTCTATTGAAAATTTTGATCCAAATGATTAACGTTGTGGAAATTAGGAATTTCTGACTATTATTGAAAGAAATTGATTATCAGATTGACTTAATATATATAAGTTGTTGTCGTTAATTTCCCGTGGACTAGACCATAAACCAGGCCAGGCCCATAAAGGCTTTGCGGGTTGAATAGTGGGGCTCTGGTTTACAATAGTACCACAAGGGTTGAAGTCCGTTTTAGCTGGGCGCCATATCAATTTTGACCGAGCACCGCGCAGGACAATGGTAGTCAACCTGGTCCCTACCGTCCACTAGTGGTCTATTCAAGATTTCATGGTGAGCGATGGGAATTTTTGTCCACTGTTAGTGGGAATTTTTGTCCATTGTTAAAAATTTTAGTCTTCCTACATATATCGAATACACTGCTAACACATTCGTGAGTTTGACTTTTTGAAATATGCTTTAGCAATTTACTTTTGTATTCCATCTCTAAACTTGAATTACAGGTAATAATTCCCCGGTCACTTCTTGAAGTATACTTGTGCACGAGAGAGCAACGAATTAGCTCCATAGCCATCCGTAGCTAGCTCTCTCTCTCTCTCTCTCTCTCTATATATATATATATATATATATATATATATATATATATATATATATATATATATATATAATACATAAAGTATAAATAATAAGATAAATTTAAGTTCATATTTTTTGCAAACCCTCCCGGCTAAAATTTACTTCGCACTTGCGCTAAATTGAGTCACCGCGGATATGCACAGGTGGCGGTAAAAAAACTTTGCCATCAACAAAGATATAAAAGTGGGCTGTAGGTATTAAAAAGTCGACGGACATCTGGGGCCATCCTACCATCTCCAACTGTCGCTGACCTCATAGAGTGACTTTCCGGATATTAACGTGCCCATATCCGGCTTAGAAACGAAAAAGATAATAAGTACTTTTCATGATTTTACCGTGGTTTAACAAAGCCATGAAATAAGTCGTAAAACTTGCATCTATGTAAGATTTCTTTATGTGCGAGTTGCTACTTACAAATATAAATATTTTTCCCTTTTGTTTTGCCCGATATGGGACTATATATTGTTACGAGTTTGGTGCCAACTTGGCGTGTTATCGCCAGCATGCGATGTTTTGAATTTCACGTTAAATAAAAAAATGTTTTAGCACGTTCACGCGTCTACCATGGAGTAAGTAATTAATCCTGCTCTTGGGTCTATAGTTGGAAAATGGTTTGTTTAAGCGGCGGGGCAACACGGGTTTTGTTTCGTAGGTGAATAAGAGTATGGAATAAAAAGATCAGTTCTAAAGTTGTTTTGGATAGAATCGGTTGAGGTTTTTCAACAGGTGATATTCTTCTTGTAAAGTGTATTTCTCTCGGCTGGTGTAAGACGAGGTCCTTAGAAGGAAGGAGATTGTTGAGGTCGTATGCTACTTATTAACTGTTATATTGTATTAATTATTATCTCTAAATACCTCCTTGTTAAGAAAAGTTCTTAGGTGCTGGAATTATTCAGCTTCCAGCGAAGATTCAACGTTTCTATTTTGTCTACTTCTGCAAGTTGTGAAAAAGTGAACTAAAGATTTAACGTTTGTAAAATTTATATTATTCAATTTGCGGTAACTGGCATATATATTTTTGTATTTGAAATCACTTTTTAAAATATCTACCCGTTGTTCGGATTTGTTACAATATTCCTACTTTTGCTAAGAAAACTTTCGATACGTTTCGAAATCACAAAATTGAAAAAAAAAAGTGCAGAACTTACCACACTCCTAAGAATTAAACCTAAGCATATTAATAGAACTGGGCACTTTTCCGTGGGGAGGAAAAATCGATGTTGATTTCAGGAAACGAATCTCAAGGACGCTTATCCCAGGAACTACTTGAATCAAGCAACTTGGCTTCTTGCGTGCTGCTCTCGACATTTTGATAAAGTTGCTACCGGTGAGAGATGTAAAAAAAAAAAAAAGTGACTAATGAGATTTTCTGGTAAGCACTTCAAGAATTTTTGCGTCTCGGACTCCCTTTTTGTCAGCGTTTTCCCTCCAGTTCGCGAACACTTCATTTTCTTAATCAGGATGTTTTCCCCCAGTCATCTAATTTTTCTTCCTGTGGTCATCAAAGTTGTGAAGGATATGAAAAGGAGTTTTGAAAAATGCCAGCATGTGTTCGTTTAAAGAAATATGTTTGAAAACTTTATCGATCCGGGGATATAAATATTTTAGACTGCCTGAAAACTTAGGTCTTCTGGAATGAAATTTAATTTTTTTTTAAATTTTGATTTACTTGTTTCGATACAAATGTGTCTTTATATAAAACTCATTATGTCTGTGAGATCGATCTTCAATAGCGTGAATTTTTGTTTGGAAGAAAACTTGAAATTTTGAATTTTAAAGATTCTTCAGTTTTTGACTTGCGGTTTCAGTCATTTTGTTCTAAAATTGTCATTGTATGTTCGGTTTAGTCATGTAATCATCGTAGAAACATGCGATTTGTGTCATTTTGTTCTAAAAGGTTAATTGTACATTCGATTTGTCCTTGCAATCATTGTAGACACATGCGGTTTGGATCATTTTGTTCTAAAAGTTTCCTTTTATGTTCGGTCTAGGCATGTAATCATCGTAGAAACAAGCGATTTATGTCATTTTGTTCTAAAAAGTTCATTGTATTTTCCGTTTAGAAATGTAATAATTGTAGAAACATGTGGTTTGTGTCTAATTGTTCTAAACGTTTCCTTTTATGTTCGGTCTAGCGATGCAATCATTCTAGAAACGTGCGATTTGTATAATTTTGTTCTCCGTATTCTATAGTACGTTTTAAATAAAGCAAAATTAAAATTGCTCCTTTTTTTCTGAGAATCTGTCATTCATGTAACCCTGAAACACAACATTTTCATGATAGTCCTTGATTTTATATCATTTGGAGGTGATAAGGATATAAGGATGCAGTTGATATTTCGTTTTGGCAACTGTTTCCATCTAATAGCGTAATAAAACTTAGTAATCCATTAAAAATGTTTTAGTTTGCTTAAACATTGAGACATTATTTGAAATATAACTGTATAGCTGGCGAAAAGGTTAACGTTTAAAGAGGTTCCCAAATTGACCAATATTATCCCAAACACACAAATTTTGAAGTAATCGGCTTTGAACTTCATGAGCAGCGTTCTCATTCAACCAACCAACCAATCGACCACATTGTTTGAAAATAAAGTTCACGACAACTACAAAATTTCTTATTACTAGATAAATGAGTTATGAAGTTCAAAATCTTAAGTATTTGGAATTTATAAATCTGGGGTCGAAACGAATAAATCAGCAAAAACTACAGCCCCAAACTAGTATTGATTTGGAAACTGCATTTCCTATGGATTTTATTTTATTTACTACTTAAATCCTCTATAGTTAGAAGATATTTCTATGTCATATAATCCAAAATTCGAGAAGTTGCTTGAAAAAAATATTTCAGCTCTTTCAAAAATGATATAAATCATGAAATTATTGATTTTCTTTTTTTGTATTATCAGGATAAATGCCACTTTTCAAGAATAAATTGTTTGTGTTTTGGCTATTAGGTCCGTTGAATACGCTTACAGAAAGCTTTCAGTTAACAAGAAACATATTCTAGCAAGGAAATTGGAATGCAAAAGATGTAGGTCAGTGTTAAATATATTTGGTTTGGAGCGCTACGGTCAATTTTTGCTACACGAGGACTAATTAGACCGGGACCTAGTGCTTAAAGCTGATTCCGAACGGCTACAAACGTCCATGCCAAGAGTGGGATTCGAACCCACAGACATGATACCGAATGCCAGCGCCCTAGCCATTCGGCCATCGTTCGGCTTATATGTTAAATATGTAGCAGCATGCACTTTTAACGCCTGACTAAGTGGTTTTGTTGGTTTCTGAAATATCTTTTTTTATCTGAATTAATTGGCAACACAGTTTTCCTAATGAAAACGATTTTTATTCCATTTGTAAAAATGAAACGGTGAGAGATGCAATTAAATACGTTCCTGTGTAATAGTCATGTTTTGTGCAGTGATTTGAGTCTTTTTATAGCGTAACCGTCGACGAAGTTTTATTCAATACCTTTGATAGTATTGTGTAACCCTAATGAGTTACAAATGTACATAACTTTTCTAGCTTCTTTGAAGAAAAACTCGAATTAATCTTGTAAGATTTCGCTAACTCGTTGTATTATTTCTTCCACTTCCTTTATCAACATTTCTCGTAAAATTTCACCCTGCAAACCGAAAGACAGAGTGTTCTGGAGATGCACAATTCGACAAGAAAGAGGAGAGTGTTGACCGGCTTAACCTACATTAAATTATGTTTAGCTTTTTGAATGCTTAGCATATTTCACAAATTTCGAACCTAGACGGACATCCATAGTCAAGATGTTAATCATGTTCAATGACATATCGTCTGTTTTCTTAAAAGTATTGCTACAAGTACATTCCAGGGTTTCACAGGGCCTTAAAAAAAAGTGTTTTATAGTACTTAGCATTTTAATTTGGCGAACTGGTTTTTGGACAAAAATTTAAATAGTCACTAAGTCCTTAAAATTTTTACCAATGCTTCTCCATGTTATAAAAAAAATTGCAACATGAATAGGTAAACATTTTTTTTGGTTTGAATTGTAATGATAAATCAAAGCAAATCAAATGTTATTTTATTTTGAGATTAAACGAAGAATACAAAGTACTCTTTGTTTAAACTTAGCAATGGCTATAAGTCCCTATTGTTTGGATTTGTCCCCAAATAAAAGAACAGTATGGTAGAATAAGAGGGGGGGATTATTATGTTTGTTCCCGGTTTCTAGTGATTTCGTAGTGACAACCAATTCTGTAAGCAAAATTTCGTTTTGTGTCCGAAACGGACCACACAAATACTGTTAAGATATTTTTCTGTTTTTTTATGAAACTCAATATACTTAAAAAACGCTGGTTCAATTTGAAATATATTGTATAAATAAATGGACATGAAGAATAGGTTTATATAGAATGCGCCTAGACAGTCAGTAGCGAATTATACATTTGAGGGAATCGGGGCGGATATAAATATGGAGCCCCAACTGATGTTTTTAAATATTAATCACTTATTTAAATACATAAAAATACATTTGAATTTTTTATAAACTTTTTATTTTTATAATCACATCAATATAGCAAAATATGTTTTTAAAAAATATTATTCAAGTTTAATGGCTTAAGGTGCGAGACGGAGGTCACTTCCTATAGGAGAGCCTCGTAATTGCACGTTCCGATTTTTCTTGAATAATTAAAATATTATACAAATATTGTACGTATAATATTATTATTGAAATATTATACCTATAATAGAAAGCTATCATAAAGTAAATTGAATAGAAAAATCAGTAAAAACACAGCACTCCACAACGGACTCAAAAAGCGAATGACTTAAAATAGGTACTGACCATCGAGATAAGAATAATATAGAGACGGCATGGACTCTGGGGTCAAGTGGAGAGTATCGATGTTAGTCCAGGAAGTATTATATCCTTATATTTATATGCCTTTTTGGAGTTTCCAAATATCTGTTGAATCACTATGCAGGCGTTAGACCCCAATTCTACGATTTTTCAAAGAATATTGTATGTTTTTGACTGCCCAGTGTACACAATAGTGACTACCTAAATTAAAAAATTTATTATTGGAGTAACTAAAATTATTTGGATGATTCGGAGACCCCTAGGACTCCGGAGGTTCGGGGCTTGCGCCCCCACCGCCTATGCAAAATACGCCCCTGTAGACAGTGCGTAATAAAGAGTAGAATCTCAGAATGTTTTCAGCTGACAAACTTGTGTGATCGTGGCTTCATTTCTTTTTTCTAGTCCTACAAAAGTTCTTTACGGATTTCTTTCTCAGTTCTTTTTGTTTAGCGTCATTCTATCAAGATGACATGACTAGCACGTATTTTGAATAAAGCCAAAGATTATACCTTCAAAAAAGAGCTTGGATTGGCTAGCTGAAATATAAAAGACGAGAGGCAGATCAGCGCGGACAGTCTTGCTCGTAACTTTTAATTGTTTGTTCTTTGTTTTCTCAGTCTCTTTTTCCCCCATGTTTTAGCTTGTACTATCGAAGATTTTTGCTTTCCCCACTTTCTATTTTCCTTCCTACTTTCATTTTTTATTGATCACTGAAGTTTTATGCATTGCTATATCATCCTACATTGGAGGGCTCGGCCCATGTACTGTAGTTACCACTACTCTTCCAGAAGCTTCCTGAGGCGCGGACAGTACTGTCAATTGCAACCGCAATAGAAGGGCTAGGTGCAGCCATGCATTTAAAACGTCATTTTTGAGAAGTCAGTACCTCGGTTTTAACCTTCTCAATATCCTATGTGTGTTAATAAGAGCAGGGCACTTTAAGCACAAAGTTTAAGCTTTAAGACTTAAAAAAATTAAAGATAGTTTTTAATTAAAACTCAAGTAAGCCGCAATGTTAGTTTGAAAAGCTAAGCTTATAAAGCTGGCGAGCCAGGAACCATACAAGCGTACTCTTTGTGTTATTTGATTTGAAAAACTTTACAGTGTGTTGTAAGGTTAAGAAAACAATACTCGTTTCACAATTTCGTTTCATGAATCCCCTTAATAGTTACTGACAATTTGTACTACAAAAAAAGTGGAAACGTGGACACCATTAATTTCCCATGACTGCTGTAATTTTATCTGGTAAGGTGAAGAAAAATTAAATTTTACATAGAAAGTTGGTATACCATATGCATTCCAAAACGGTTGCTGTTTCCCTTTTCAGTCTATTAATGAACATTTTTGCCAGTCCCTCGACACGTGTAAAAATCGGGTCCTATTATATGATGATTTCTATGCGAGTCGCGCCATATTTTTTGCTTATTATAGGCATTGTGGGCGATGGAAAAATCTGGATATCTTTTAAATATGCATCTTCGGAGGAACATTTGTAAAAACTACACTCGTCGCGGGAGTAATCAGAAAACACTTTAACACCTAATGCATTCCGCACCTTATAAATTATTTGTCTCCGTGACATACTTTCTGCGTCTCCGAGATAACGTTCCGCTCCAGTAAAACTTTAGTTGGCACTTTTGTTAAATATCCTCTCTGGGGGACAATTTAGAGATTTCATTTGGAACAAAGTGAATTTAAGTGCGTTTCATTGAAACGCGGAATGTCTTTGAACAAAAGAAGAAAAATAAGGCAAAAGAAAGCGCGTAATTCCTTGAATCTTCAGGTATTTTTTCTTTGTGTGTGGTTGGTAATAAATACTGAGGATTTATGTCCCCAAACCCACTGCCGTTGGGCTAGAGGCTTCCGGGTGGGAAATGCTATCTTTCTTCAATTACTTCAATATTTAATGGGTCTTTTTCTCTCTCAAATGTGAATTTCAGTTGATACTGCTGTTTTAATCAATTTGAAGTTTTGTTTCAGTTAAAAATTAGGTTAACAAATTAAGGCATTTTAATTTTTGATAAAACCGTTAAACATTTCCGTCGCTCTGTTTCCATAATTTTATTAAATTTTTGTGCATAAAAGAAGTTTAAAATATTTTATCTGGAAGATTCATAGATATACATAAGATATATATATATATATATATATATATATATATATATATATATATATATATATTATTGTTTTTTTTGGGGGGGGTGTATGGATGTTTAACTATTTCAAGCGACCAAAAAAGAAATGCTCCTACAGAAGTTTTTTCTTTAACACTAGAACCGCGGGACTTTCGATATACCTAGAACCGCGGAATGGGTCATTTTGACCCTAGATTGTAAACTTATAAAATATGCACGAGCGCTTAATTTGTTTAACTAAAACATTTTATTTTTTAAATAATAATCAATATTTCTCAGAATTTACATTAAATAATTTTTATAAATCAAGAGAAATTAACTTAATTTTTACAAAATCGCATTATTTAAAATGTTATGTCCTTGAGTATAATAACATGTCTCTTTAACAAAATATAACATAAATTTCCAAATTTCAATGGAAAAAGAGTATCTCTTTTCAATATGTTTAGAAATAATTTAAAAAAATTAAAAATTATAATTTTTTTCAGTACTAAAAATTTTATCAGTACTTAGTTTTACAGATTTTAAAATCCAATTTACTGTATGCATTTTGTACAAAACTCAGTAATAAGTTTGGTACATTTTCCACAGATGGGTGCTTTACATTTTGAACAGATATCTAGAGTTTTATTTTCTCATTTCGAAATATGGCATCGGACTCGTTTACGCTTAATTTGTGGCTGTCCGTCGTTTTCATTGGTTGCTTCACATGCTCTTTTTGTCGCCTTTTTATGTCGGAAGAGAACAAACTTTTCTCGCAATTCTCCAACCAAGTCTTGAATGAATTTCCGTCTACTAATAGATTTTCCAGTTACAGCTTTATATAAAACCCAGGCATTGATTGTAACAGGTCCAAAATATTACAAAAAAAAACCCTGCTCCGGCCACCTACATGAAGCAGACTTGACTGTATATTTCCTTGCCATTTGTTCAATCCCGTCCACACCGTATTTAGTTGCGTTGTAGAAAGCGATTGTATCAGGTAGTTTTTTTTGGGGGGTTATCTGCAATTTCTACGTTTGGATGGATCAACAAAACGTTTTTATCTTTTTTACCTAATAAACAGTTACACTCATGTCTTTATGAGTTAGTACTGTAGTCGAATACAATGTGGATTTTAAAATTTTTACAGAGACTAGTATTTTTCTTCTTGAGCATTTTACAGTTCCTACAAGGCTGGTGTTTTTGGATTTCAATGCCTCTGCAAGCTTCAGTGTTGTGAAAAAGTTGTTCGTAGTGACATTTCTACCTTTGTTCTCATATGGACTTATTAGTCGCAGCAATACATGTTCAGATATGGAAACATAGGATGGACTTTGGTTATATTTTCCAAGATAAGGGAATCCATTTATCAGATATTTTGAGTCAACATCTTCAGCCAACCAGAACTTGATTCCACACTTATCTGGTTTGTTTGGCATGTATTGGATAAACCTACACCTAGCTTTTGTAGGAAATAACTGTTCATCTGCAGTTATATTAGGACCTGGTGTATAGTTGGTCTTGCAATTTTCCATGAAACGATTCCAGATATCCGAAATAAGGGCAAATTTGTCTGTCTCTAGACGCTTTGATCTTGTTGATTTTACGTCGAAGCGTAAAAATCCCATTATTTCATGAAATTGGTCTCTTGACATTGTATTTTGGAAAAATGTCCTTTAACCACAAGCTATCCAGTTCAAGTCATTTTGCACAATATATACCATGTGCATATAAAATTTATTTTAAAGCATCTCTTTCTTCTAATGTTTTATTCCATTTTCCTTCATGAATCTGCCCGTGAGCTTCATCTTCAGTACATTTCTTTATGTGTTTCAATATCCATTCATCTATAAAAAGTCTCCAGGCACTTGAAGGACTGTTGTCGATAACATTGCGTTTAGCATGTGCTGTTGTGTCCCCCAACTTCTTTCAAAATATTACACATTGATTTTCTTCCTCTATCGTTTGTTCCTAATTGAGCGACATTCCAAATTATCCCATCTTTGTCATCTTCATTATTTCCAACTTTGAATGTTATTGTCGATTTGTTTTTCGAATTTCTTTGCGTGTGTGTATCTTTTCTTGGAATGTTTGATTTTTATTTTTTATCAGATAAATTATCATCAGTATTGCGATAAGAAGGACCAGCGATTGTTAACGCATTGCCAGAGTCATCTTCACTTTCATTTTCTTCATCCGAATCCAAATTTTCTTCATTAGCACGCAGGTATTCATCCTCACTACTCAAAATCGAATTTTGAGAAACCTTTTTTCGAACCTTCTGAATCGTTTTCAGATAATTGTTTAAATATTCTAAAGCTTCCTGAACAGCAAGATTACGGCGTCGTGACATGGTTTTTATACATATACTAATTACAGAATAAAAGCAACTTCAAAAAGTCTAAATATTCGCAGTAATTCTTTACTGCATTCGAACGTAGTTCGTGCTTCAAACCTAATATAATGACCTTGAATGAAAAACCTTCACTATTCCCCCTTCTGGTACAGTCCATTTAAGGAATTCTAGGGTGGGGTAGAAGTATTTTACAGTTACAGTTCGAGAAAATGCACCTGTTTTTCGTTATTTGTGCATTAACATTTCTTACGGGTCAAATTGACCCGCTCCGCGGTTCTAGGTATAAGTGTTAATAATCGGAAAATTATTTATGTTACGAATTTTTAAATTTGATAAATTGTTGTTCACCTTAAAATATTAAAAGTCATAAAATGAATTTTTTTTTCAATCTATACTTTTCGCGTGGTGATAAATTAAACATCGTTTTGGGTCAAATTGACCCGCTCCGCGGTTCTAGTGTTAAGGAAATACATTTAGAATCAAATATCCTTACGGCAGTTAAATAAACATAAAATAAACGAATGCCGTACAAAATTTTCCTAAATGGAGAGGGTGTTCACACATTTTTGTAACGATTTTGACTTTATCTATGATTTAAATTTAAATGAAGAAAAAGAAAACCTAGCTGGCATCAATTCGGAATAAGGTTTACCTATCGTGGTCTTCATTAAAAATATACTTTGTTTTAAAATGTCGCTGGAAAACAAACAATGGATCGAAGGCTATATATTTGTGCTTTCCGAAGAGAAATACTTTTATTCGGTTATGAAAAAAAATGTGGGAAAAGCATGGTTTTATTATTTCTACACGTAAAATTTTCTACATAAGTGACATAATTAATAAAAAAGTAAATAAAGGTCTAAGTTTACATTTGATCGGGAAAAAGGTAAAAAATGCATACCCAACAAAGGTACGTTCACCGCTTATTATATCTAAAGTCGCATCTCATGTTTTAAAAGAGAATCCAATCCCCCAAAGAACTATCGCAAACTCGTTAAACATTTCTGTAGAAACTGTAAACAAAATTTTAAAATCTGATATAAAGCTAATCCTAAAAAAAAAAAAACCGATATTAACCTTCTAATGCGAAAACATGTTTATCATCGTAAGACTATGTGCAGATTGTTGTATGAAAATTATTTGGCAGCTGAAAAATGGAAATAGAGGTAACCCTCCTACAGCACGGCATCTTACAACACGGTTTCGCTCTAACACGATAAGATAAATTGCGGGAACCCTCGTATAACACTGCAACCAGTAACACGGTTTCGGTCTAACACGATGAAAAAATTGTGAGAACCTTTGTTCAACATTGTACTCTTATAACACTAGATAAAATGATTTTTGTTTAACACATTTAAAACTAAATTACCTTAAAAAATGACGGGAAGAAATAATGAACTATAGTAGCTTTACATGAAAATAACTAAACAAATTATAATTTATTCATTTATAACTCTATAAAATTACAAAAAGGCCTAAGCTTAGTTGAAAATCTTGAATCATTTTTCCTGAATGCAGACCCTTCCGCTGAAAGAAGCCAAAAATTCGAAAGGGAGCTGCAACATTGTCTATCTCCATACCGTGAATCTACAATGACCTTGTAAGAATAAGCAAATAAACCAAAATTACAGATTTTTTAAAGAGGATAGAAGGTGCAAAAAATCTAAATGAAGAAAAAGGTTCTGAAAGTGAAGGTGATATCGTTGAATCGAATAAACGTTCTCGTGTGATTGTACTGAGTAGTGATGAGGAAGAAATTTAATTAAGTTCGCATCAAATTAAAATGTTTTTTGTTTCTTTTCGTTTTGTGTTATACATACATTTATATTTTTAATAAAAATTAAGTTGCTTATATGGAATTTAAAAAAAATGTTTGTTTTTAATAAGTTTTCAGAACGTAACCCCCTTTTTTGAACTGTCTATGGGTCTCATATAACACGATTTATCACAACATGGCATTTTCTAGGAACCTATCTACTGTGTTATAGGAGGGTTACCTGTATGTAGTTACAATTGGTGAGGCTTGAATATATTTATCTTATTTAACAGAAAAATATAGATTTGCTACCAAAAAAAAGGAGAAAGAGACCAAAAATGTTGGTCCAGAGAAAACAAGGAAAGTTTTGCCAAACGTCTTACGGTTATTTCTGGATAATGGGAAAACGTAAAACATGGAAAGTAGAAAAAAATGTGAAAATTAACGTGGATTATTATCTGAAATATGTTTTAACACCGTAATAAAATTTCTATCTTTGTTTATACGTATATTTCTTTTCCCAAAATCGTCACAAAAATGTGTGAACATCCTCTGTATGTTTTGAAAGACATTTCAGTTATGTCCATTTAAAGCACAGAAATACGAAACTGGAGGTAAACAAACTTAAACTTATGATGGACAACGGAAAATGCATAGATGATGCAACGTATAAAGTTTGTGCCTGGAAAAGTAATCGTCACTGAAACATATGGTTTCTGATATTTTACAATAAAAGCTCTACAGTAAAGTTTTGTTTGCTCACAGTCTGTCGGATGACTGAGGTAGATATCTATTAACCCTTTCCAGCATGGTGGAATTAGAGTCCCACCTAATTAAAATTTTTTCCTTAAATTCTGTTCACTTGATCTGTATTTCAAATATAGAATACAATTGGTTTCTAGTTATAGTTTTAGGTTGTAAATATCAGAACATAACAGGGTTCTTCATTTTTGCATGAAAATTGGCTAAAGTAATCAGTAGAAAGTGTCCTTTAGGACTGCTAATTTTTTGAAGGATTTTGAAAATATTTATATATGTAAAATGTTATTAATTACATTTTTCATTGTTTAAATCTATTTTCTAAACAAAAAAATATATCATTTATAATATCTGTTCGAAGCACATTTTCAGAATCCAAATATATTTTCTTGATGTCATTGCATGCTTTGGATTTCAACGGCCCGCGATTGAGAATACAGCGAGAGACAGGAAGTTATTTCATTAACGACATGATTTAATTATGAATTTCGAGTTCAGAATAATATGACATATTACGAGTTTCATTAATATAATGATTTCTGTTGAAGCAATGATGTTTTGACTTTTGAATGAAAGATTTTCTAACGAAAGCGTAATTGAATAACGCACATGTGAACGTTTGTCAATATGTAATTATAAAGACATCCAGACAATTAGCTTTGCATTTGCGATATTGTTGTCGTAGTTAATAATTCTGAAGAGGCCATCACATGATATCTCTCGCGTTTATGAAAATTATGCGTGTTATAAAACTTTGGAAAGATAATGTGTGAATGTTAGATAATAACTTAGATTTATTGTCAACACCTGTTTTTTCTTTAGGTTAGTGTGCAGATACATTTTACAATTTTTTTCGAGAGTACTTATCCTTTAAGAGTTTTCTTCCTTTCATCGTTTTTCACCTCCTTCGAAATTATAACACAAAGAAAGGTAAAATTAATTCTTTTCAAAAAAAAGTAAGAATGCTTTAATTTTTTTTACCACAGTTTACACTATAAACGTATTAAGTTTTAACGTAGGATTACGCTCCTCCATAAAGGTCCTCCCGAAAGCAAATTATCAGATGTCCTGCGTCGCGTGATATAATTTTGGCAGTTCGGAAAACGCAGTCTGCATCGCTTGAGCAATCAGTAAACAGTTAAACAGAAAAGTACCAAAATGGGTCAAAATTTGGACATATATATATATGCATACAAAAGAGGTAAGCAACGATAAGTAATCCTGCGTTATTCACCCGCGGTAGTTTCGTTAGAAGAGACTACCTGAAATTTTTTTCCCATTTGATATTAAATTTGAAAGTCGCAAACTTAACCAAACTTCAATAAACATCTCTACGATAGACAACCGAATGCAGCTTAGAGCTCTGTTTTGTTTTCTTTCGTTTCAGAATCTTGGAATTCAGAAAAAAAATCGAAATTCTTGCCAACATCTCGTAGATTATCCGTAACACTGGGGTTTCACTTTCTCACAAACCGTTGAAAGCTGGAAAATAAATTAATTTCAGTGTGGAATCCTCCATGATCTTCCTATCATGATTACTCAAAGAAAATAAATTCTAATCAGGAAGAACAGAAAAAAGGTAAAAGATATTTTTTAATTGCGTAATTAATGATCGAATGTAACACATACAATACATGGTGTTTACGATATTTCTTGTCAAGAACTGAATGACGGGAGTGTTGCTTTAAAGAGTTGCTTTAAATTAAAAGTTATAAGTTATTTTACATTGTTAGAATGAGACTATTCTTGTTTAAAATCCTTAAAAAGCAAGAAAGCAAAAAGAAAGTAAATTATTTTACGTTACTAAATTACGAAATAGCAATTTTAAACATGAGGTTTAAAATTGCTAAATCGTGTACCTCAGAATAATGATAATGAACGAGAGAAACTTTTAGTACCAAGTGTTTATTAACTCGCTTTCTTGTTTGTGTTTGTGTTTGTCCAGTACAAATCTTGCAATCGATTTTTAACCAACTTCCCGACTAGCTAGACATTTGAAACTTTAAGAATAGCTGAGAACACCATGTCAATGCATTATTTTAATACTTTTAGCCATCTTTAAGCAGAATTGAATTCAATTTCAGTTAATTTTGTTTTGTAGACTGTAGCAGCCATCTATTGACCGGGACGGGAATGAAAAGTTAAACGCAAGTTAACTTCCAATTAAATTCATCTTCTTTCAAGTTGATGGGATAATTCATCAAAAATTTTTTAAAGTATTTATTAATACATAGAATTGTCAAGTTTTTATGATTCAACAGAAAATTTAAAAACATGGTATATAAAAAGTTTTATCTTGTAATTATTTTTGAAATTCTAGTTAAATATTTCACGAATACACGATTTTCTATGCAGTTGGGATAATATACATACTAGCCACTTACTTGTGCCTTGTCAATAATTTATTTAACAATTTTTATACCTATTTAAGGATCTAATATTTTCATTTCTTCTTTTCAAATTAATTTTCAAATACTTTAAAAATATTTTAATCTTCTCGTTTTAATTAACATGATTTTTGGGAGTTTAAAATTTCGAAAAATCTCTTTCTACTTCTATTTAAACTCTAATATTTTCATTTCTTTGCAAGTTATTTTACGAATATTTAATCAGGTTTTCATTGCTTTGCTTTAGTTTACAGGATTTTTGTAAGTTTCTGTTTCAACAAACTAGAAAAACTCTTTTTAATTCTTTTTAGATCTATAGTATTTTCATTTCTTAATTTGCAATTATTTTACAAATACTTAACCATATTTTACCTGCTTCTCCTTACTTCACAAGATTTTTTAAATTTCTATTTTCACAAAACAGAAAAGCTCTTTTTATTTCTATTTAGAGCTCTATTTTCATTTCTTCATTGAAAATTATTTTACAAATATTTAACCAGATTTTAGTGGTTTCGCTTTAGCTAATATGATTTTTTGTGACTTTCTATTTCAGGAAAATACAGAAGCTCTTTCTATGGCTATTTAGAGCTTTAATATTTTCCTTTCTATATACACTATTTTATAAATACTTAACTAGATTTTAACTGCTTCTCCTTCACAAGATTTTTTTAAAATTTCTATTTTCACAAATTAGAAAAGTTCTTTTTATTTCTATTTAGAGCTCTATTTTCATTTTTTGATTGAAAATTATTTTGCATATATTTAACCAGATTTTAACTGCTTCTCTTTAGTTAACAAGATTTTTTAAAATTTCTATTTTCACAAACTAGAAAAACTCTTTATTTCTATTTAGAGCTCTAATATTTTCATTTCTTAATTTGCAATTATTTTACAAATACTTAACCAGATTTTTGTGGTTTCGCTTTAGCTAATATGATATTTTGTGACTTTCTATTTCAGGAAAATCAGAAGCTCTTTCTATGGCTATTGAGAGCTTTAATATTTTCCTTTCTATGCAAGCTATTTTACAAATACTTAACCAGATTTTAACTGCTTCTGTTTAGTTTTTAAAATTTCTATTTTCACAAACTTGAAAAGCTTTTTTTATTTCTATTTTCATTAGAGCTCTATTTTCATTTCTTCATTGCAATTATTTTACAAATACTTCAGCAGGATTTAATTGCTCTGCTTTAGTTGACATAATTTTCGTGAGTTTATGTTTCAACAAAACAGAAAACCTATGCACGTTTCCGCAGTGGAGAGAAGCATGTTTTATGGAATTAGCATGTTTTATTATAATTAGGAACAGCTGTAATCTTCGTGAACAGTTTGAACGGTTTTAAATCTCCCTCCGTATCAAGATAAATATCTGAAAATTGCTCGCCTCCTGGGAGCAATTAGGAAACTCCTCTCCTGAAGATGTTTCGAGAATGCTATAAATCTCAAGTCTCAGAGTAACACACATTCTGCTCCCGTAACAAATATTTTTAATTCTCTTCAGACTTTGCATGCCCATTTTCGGAGGAGGGGGGATAAATTCAGCTGCAGAAACAATTTTAAAGAATAATTTATGTTCGACAGACAATGTGCGCTCATAAAATGTTCGGCTCTTGAATTACGTTCCGATGGTGTAAATGGGATTTCTAATATTTTAAGTAATTTCCTCGTGTGTGTTGCATGGTTTCCATTGCCGTTTGCATTATTTTGTTTATGCATATTCGTCATTCATACGTATACATAATACATACACACATTCCTACCTAAACACATATACAGAGTTCCGACCTATAACCGTTACACGCCCCTTAACTTATAAACGGTGACAGCTTAGGCCATAGAGTTGCTGTCTAGGTATAATAAAAAGGCTATGCGCTACTCGATGAGACAACTTACAATGCCATCTATCGGCAAATTTTGGAATAAGCTTTTTTATCTCAAAAACGGTATGAGATATGAGAAAAAAAGTCAATTACCAAGTTATTCAACATCATCGATTTATTAAGAAAAGACACCCTGCTCACATTAATACTTAAAACCGAATGTAGAAAATGAACATTTATCTGGTCACGATTTAAAAAATTGTCATGTCATAGGGAAGTGTTTCTTTCTTCCACTCTATCTTCAGGATCATTTATTTATGTTGCTGAAAATGCTCTCCATTAGCCACTATACACATTGCACTCTGGACTGGATTTCTTGCTGCACATTGTGCAACATGGAAGGTGTTACGGAGGCACAAGCATCAGTAATGCGTCGTCATTTTTCACATTCTCTTTTGAGTATTAATGTGCTCAATGTGTCTTTTCTTACTACATCGATGAGGCTAAACAACGTTGTAATTGACTTTATCCCGTATCTCGTACCGATTTTGAGATAAAAACGCTAATTCCAAAATTTGCCGATAGATGGCGTTATAAGTTGTCTCATAGAGTAGCGCATAGCCTTTATACTATACCTAGACACTACCTTTATGGCCTAAGCTGCCCCGTTTAGAAGTTAAGGAGAGTTGTAACGGATATAAGTGGGAACCCTGTGGTAAATATAAACTGTGATGAAAGTGTTTAAATGTTTTCCACAATTTCTCCCCAAAAACGTCAGCAGTCTCTCAAATATGAATTTTGTGAGTAAAAATTTTCAGTTAACCTATATCTTTCTCTAAAAGATTAAACTCAAAGAAAGTTCACTCTTCTGGAAACATTTCGCAGAATTTTTCAAAAGCATAGTTCGTTCGGCTCAAAGCATCAGATAAGTAAAACTGCGATGAAAGGATAATATTGTGTAGATGAAATGAAAGACTGTGTAGATGAAATGATGTGGAGAGATTAGGATATCTTGATAGTGGTTCTTTTAATGCTATACAGCATCTCAATTTTAACTCGTGTAGTGAAATTGAAAGGTTATATACCGTATGATACATAGAAACATAGCTCAGAACTCAAACTAACGATTTTTTGGGTCACAAAGTAAGATCGTAACTAAGATTGCTTATGTATTCCAGATCTCATTGTAACCCTGCTAACTATTTATGTACAATATTCGCTATAAAAAATTGCTATAAACCATAAAATAGCGAAATTTTATCCTCTTCTGAAAACAGTTCGTAATCAAAAGCAGAATTTGTCAGATTCAAAGCATCTAAGAAGTAAACTGCGATGAAAGGGTAAGATTGTGTGGATGAAATGAAAAATAACGCTCGACTCTGAGGAGAGATTAGGATATAATAAGAGAGACACTTTTAATGCTATACATCGTAACCTTAACTCGCGCACTGATATTTGATTGTTGTATACCATATGACACATAAAGTGTCATATGGTTCCGTTCGCTTTATGTGTCATATGTAACAACGGGAATCTGGATATCGCTCTATGCCGAGGAGAGATTAGGATATAGTAAGAACGGCTCTTTTAATGCTATACTTCGCAATTTTAACTCGCGTACTGAAATTTGAAAGTTGTATACCACATGATACATAAAAAAGATTATTCAACTCATGATTTTCTGTGGCACAAAATTAGATCTTAACTAAAAATACTTATATCACAGATCTCAGTGCTCCCCTGCTAACTATTAATGTGCAGTATTCACTGTAAAAAATCACTATAAATTCATATCCTTGCATTTGCTTTTTATGCTTTCATCCACACGTACATGAAAGTTAAAATAATTTTTTATCCGAAATTTTCAGCTGATCGTATTACACACATATTATTTTCATATCAGAGTCCAAATTTATTCATATTTTTTGTATCACCAGTTATAATGTTATTTCGAGTGCGTGTGTGTGTGTGTGTGTGTAATTTTTTTTTTTTTTTTTGCTTCCGGTATATTTTGCCCATTTCTCTGTTTCCGTATTTCTTGCGAATGATTTATCTTAAATACGATTTGAATATGAGAGCAAAAATTATGCTGATTTAGCGTCCCCATCTCCTTGTTTTATTCGATATGTGTGATAAGGGAAATAAAAAAATGAAACGAATGCGGGAAATGAAATAAGAGCAAACGAGATATAAAATGCTTCGCATATATCGTGGAATATATAAAATTTCACCCAAAGGAAGGTATAAAAAATAACTGAATTTCAAATTCGAGGTAATGTGCAACGAACTATTTCAATTGCAAACGAAATACTGAAAGAAAAGTGCTTCTTCAAAGGGAATAAATAGTATGAATACATCAAAGTTTTTTTTTTTTGTCCGGGTATGGTGCACGTTTCTATGAATTTATTCGACAGGATTTTGTAAGGATGTTGTTTTTTTCATGAAAGTATACCGCGCCATATATTCGGCGAGTTATTTGCATGATTCAGAATTATTTTATTGCATTTAAATGAAATGAAGGGCTGCCTCTACGCAATGAATAAAATTGAAGGGAGATAGCAATCATAACTTGACTTTTTTATATTTTTTTACTAGATTTAGCATTGCTGATTTGCTAACAGAAAAGGTAGAAGTATCTTTCGGTCAAAAATTAAAAAAACCCATCTGTATACGGATTTTTTTCCTGAATTGATCAGTCATGGGGAGGGTAATTGGTTGTCACTGTTGTTCAAATATAGTGGGAAAAAAATTACAGGTAGTCTCTTCTAACGAAACTACTTGTCGCATTAAAAATAGGTTGAGATGCATATTACAGTACAGTGATTGGGATACAGTTTAGTGATCTTCATCTGGAATAGAAAAAGGACGTCAATAAACGATAAACGAGAAATGACGACCCAAAATTATGAACCTCAAAAAATACAGAATGTTTGGTATTCTATGCGACTATGAAGACCGTTGGATGCTTCTTGAGTCCCCATGCGAACAGAACTGTTCTTCAACTGCCTTCGTTCATCTTCGGCATCCTAAAGTCACCCCCTCTTCTCTCCGCCATGTCCAACGGGTCGGGAGAGATCTCATCTTGCAAGTGGCTGATGAGTTTTGCATCTGTCCATCAGTCCGCCAAATTTGGCGAAGATCGCTCGCCAAGCGACGAGAAAAACTGCGAAAACAAAGCGACACAAAGAGAAGCGATTATGCATGTGCATCTCTGGGAGGCGAAAAGCAGCCAAACTTGTAGCGTGATATACCAACCCTTTTTTCCCCCTTACGAGGGTTTTTGATGATAAGAAAGCGGGATGCATTCTTAGCGCTGAAAAGTAGGTTTTCGTTGAATACAGTGCCATAATCAAGGGGCAGTATCCACATTTATGTGGTATGTTTAGCTGTTAGGGTAAAAATCCCATAAGAGAAAGATAGTTTTGAAGGGCGGTACAAAACGTTACGACACTACCCCGGGTTATTAACGTAGGATTACTTATAGCTTACATCTTTAGTATATATATATATTTATGTATATATATAGACATACATATATGTAGTCAAAAATTTGCCGCATCTTGGTACTTTTCTGTTTAACTTGTCCAAGCGATAGACTGGGTTTGGCACGCTGCCTAAATTATAACTCGCGAGGACGGACGGACGGATGGTTTTAGCGTCTGAAATTTTCACTGTTATGGAGGATCGTGATCCTACGTTAAAAATATGATTAAAATTGTTTATTATAAAAATAATAAAGATGTATATAAAAATTATCGTAGAAATCAGTGAAAGCAGGCACAAAACAATTAAAGGTAATCGCCGTCAATAATTTATTTCATTTCAAAATTTCAATAGCAAAATCAGCTCTGTTCCTCAACAGTAGTGTAAAGAAACGCCCACACAGTAAGTCTATGTAGGCAGAAGGTGTTTGGGGAGTGTTGACTCACCACGACTGCGAATCAGGACACTGCTGCTTCTCTTTTGTTCACACGATAAAGCCTCATGAACCTGGTACAGCCTTTTCTAGTCCATAGGGCTTAGCAACATCTGCAAAACAGTGCAAGGCAGCAAAAATACGAGAAAGGAAGCTGCAATCACAGGAAGAAGAAAAAAAAGTAGAAACGATGGATTTAACCCCCCCCCCCCATAAACATAGTGTAAGAACTGTGAAAAGACAACTCAACTCGACTTTAGTTTGGAGAGGAACGAGAAGGAGATGCGGCCATGTTGGCTAACGTGAGGAGCTGCATATGATGTATTTTCGATTATTGTTTATGTTGTGTAATGTGCTACTTTAAAAAGGAATTAAAGTTTAGTAGCTAAAAAGAATACGATCTTTTTATTTGTGTGTGTGTGTGTGTGATCAAATGTCTCTCACCGCCTTTACCCACTCATCCAACGATGGAGGATTTCTACTGGCGCAGTCGGAAGGATCGTATCAGGTGAGAGCTCTCATATTTTGTGTAAATTCATGCTCCCACATTTTAATATTTTGATTGTCTGGGCGAAATTATCTAGGAATATAGTGTTTAAAGTCATTCCATCCCGGGACATATAGTTTCTGTTTCTCGTCAGAGAAGAAAAAACTAATTCTCACCAGAGAAAATCAAAAAGAATACGTCAGTATTCCGAGTTTTATTTGTTTGTATATTTTATTTTAATTTTTAGTGTTGTTATTTCAAGGGGAAAATATTTTTTTTTTCCTTTCGATTTGGAATTTTCGTTCCAGATAATTAAGAATAGTTTTGTTAAACGCATGTTTAATCAGTTTTTGCAAACGACAACTCATCTAATTCACTGCATTTAAATTTGAAGATATTACATATCAAATAAGTTAGATATGTTGTCTGAATTTATTTTGTTTAGCAATTGCATTTAGTAATTCGAAAGTCAACCTGCATATGAACTTCTGGTTCTGTTTTGTACATCAGTGTATTCTTATGAACTTCTGGTTCTGTTTTGGCCCCATGCAACGTTATTTTAAACGGTTTTCATGAAACAGCATAAATAAGAACGATTTTATGTTATTTTTTTGTATGTAACATATCGTTGTTTATGCGTATTATAAATGGAATAATTTCGATAGAATTGTGGATTTCGTTTTGGTTTTATTTTACTGTATGATATACGTACTTGGGTTTTATTCTTGATGGATATTCTGAGCATAAGGATTGTATAATTACATTTTAGGTGGCATATTTAATGTTTAATGTTGACGAATAGCGTGGAATAAAATAAATACACTTGATTATTTTATATAGTGTTCTGTTAAAATATTATCGGTTCTGTTGGTGACATTTAACATTCATTATTGGAAATTTACAAAATTGAGTTGTGCATACAATATTTTTATCGAAAGTTTTGATATTCAAAGATTTATTTTCACAGTTTGTGAAAACGAAACTACTTTAATGTTTGTTCTTGGATTTGTTAATATTTTTTCAATGTGCATGATATTTTGTTTCTGTGGTTACAATATTATAGCACGTTAGTTCGAACAGTTTGTTTACGTGTAGTACTTACTGATTACACATAAATTGTTATTCGGGTGTTATTAGGTATTTATTCGAAATTTTATTTATACTGTTTTCAAGGGTTAACAGAGTTAGTGTTAAGAATAAAACTCTGGTTATTGGTGTTTATTAGTGTAGTATATGTTTAGAAGTGTATTATTAGATTTAACCCCATGAATCATTTATCGTCAGATACATATATTATTTTTCGGAGCTTCTAAAAAAAATACCCTTTTCTTCTAAGAGTTATATTTTTTCGTCTATATATGTTTATAAAGTACGTTGTTACTAAACACTAAGCACCACGGCATTTTTAACTAAGAGTAAAAAAGAAGATTTACGCAATTTGGCTGAAGAGATGGGGGAAAAACATCTCCCGAAATGAGAATAGTAGACCTCAGGAAAATTATTATAGAAAGTAAATCTTATGATGAAGAATTTGTAAAGGGAACATTAGAGATGATCATTAATACCAGAATGGACTAAGAAGTGTCCAAGAAAAATCAAATGGAGTTGGAAGTTCAGCAGAAACAAAGAGAGTTGGAAATGGAAATTCAGCAGAAGCAAAGAGAGTTGGAAGCTCAGCAGAAAAGATAACAAATGGAGTTTGAATTGAGAAAGCTCGAAATCGAATCTAAAAGTCGGTCAAGCTGTTCTACGGTTTCCAATAACAGTGGGCAACATTGCTCAGAATTAATTAAGCTTATGCCTAGATTTAATTTGCGCGAGGATGACATCACGATTTATTTATCTCTGTTCGAAAGACAGGCCAAAAGAGTCAACATAGATGCTAAAGACTGGGTATCGTGTCTTTTAATGTTATTACCATCCGAAATCGTTCAATTAATTAGTAGATAATCGGAAGAGAAATTTGAGTATTACGAGTATATTAAAACAATTTTGCTAAAAAGATTTAAATTGAATCCTGAAAGTTTTAGGAAAAAGTTCGTGATGCATCAGAAGATGGCTGAGAAATCTTGGAGGGATTTTTGTTATGAAATAACAAATTATTTCGAAGAATGGATTGGAGGTCTAGATATTAAAGATTTTGAAGGATTGAAGAATCTAATCATTACAGATCAGCTCAAGAAAAAGGTACCGCCTGAAGTGCGAGAACATCTCTTAGATGAATGGACAAAATGTACTTCCCCGTCCAAGTTGGCGGACAGATTAGATGAATATGACAGTATACGCAGTACAGCAAAGAAATCCTTGGGAGTGGTTTATAAGGACATGGTAAATAAAAAATTTCGTCCTCATACTCCACCTCCAGAACGGACATTTAAGAGTAAACCATTTTCTTCACCTCAAAACGCAACCAAATGGACACCACAACGCCGAAATGGGGATTTATATAGATCCAAATACAAACCAACTTGTTTTACTTGTGGAAAATAAGGTCACACCTCAAAGTTTGTACGAAAAATCATGAGTCTAAAAATATTCCTGTTACCGCACAAAGTAACCTAGTTCAAAAGTCAACTACTATAAAAGATGATAAATCAGATGTGATGACAGCTAAAATTTCCATTCCAGTATCCAAATCAGTGGATATTTATGATGGCTTGGATGATTTAAAAATCATCGAAATCAAATGTGGAAATGTAGTTCTGAATGGTATCGTAGACACGGGCGCACAAATATCCGTAGTGCGTGAAGATTTGGTAGCCGATATGCCTTATGAAGGAGAAGGCAAAATATAAATAAATTCAGCTTTTGGGGAAAGTGAAACAACTCCTCTCAGAATCTTTGGAATGAAAATTGATGACGATTTACATGGGGATGTTCCAGTCACTAAGCTTTTCAGCGTACACTATGCTCAAAGAAAATTTCGAACTCCACAGAAATAGCCATTGTTCAGAGACGTCAGTATCAGAATTAAAAGAATCGAATAATGAAGCGTCGGGATATAATGATGACAAGGATATGCTTCCGAATGTAACCAGTGCAGTGTTAGCAGTGAGCGGAAAGGAGTCTCTACAAAACGCAAAAGATGATCGCACAATAGAAGAGACAAACTTAGAGTTCGTCAAACTTCAAAGAAAAATGATGAAACGCTTAAGAAATGTTTTGAATGGGCAGAAAACGAGAAAACTCTTATTTTATAGACCATGGAATTTTACAGCATAATGAATATATCTGTGGTGAAAATATTAAGCAAGTCGTATTACCGATAGAAAAGAGGGACATAGTGCTAAAAATGGCACATGAAATCTCACTAGCTGGCCATCTTGGGAAAAAGAAAACCACTCAGCGGATTAAATACTTATTTTACTGGCCTACAGTCAAGCAAGACGTAAAAGGATATTGTGGAAGTTGCAAAGAAAGTCAAATGAGAAAAGTGGCTACATATAAGGATAGGATCCCTATACAACCTATTGCCAGGCCTGAAATTCCGTTTGAAGTATGGAGCGTAGATTGCATAGGACCATTAAAACCTCTATCGGAAAGAAAACATCGTTTTGTAATATGTGCTGTCGATCTGTGCACTAGATGGGCAGAACCCATACCAGTAAGAGAAATTAGTGCCAAAACTACATGTAACGTGTTAATGAAGATATTCACTCAGACCGGATTCCCTAAAATGATCTGTACCGATCAACGCACAAATTTTACATCCAAGCTCACTCCGGCTTTTGAAAATCTCCTAGGCGTATCTCCACGTTTTTCCACTCCAGGACATCCTGAGAGTATGGGTTCTGTCGAATGTTGGAACCGAACTTTAAAGGAGATGATGAACAAAAGTATTCAAGAATATAGCAGAGACTGGGACTTGCATCTTCCTTATCTTTTATTCGCGTATAGAGAAGTACCACGTAGAACTGGGTTGTCACCATTCCATTTGGTTTACGGGAGATTACCTCCGGGTCCTTTATCTTTGTTAAAAGAAGTTTGGACTGGCAAACGGAATATTCCAACCACTGCATCTCGTCCAATTGTAGATTATTTACAAACTTTAACTGAAAACCTAAGAAAAGCTCATGAAATTGCATCTGAGAATGCAGAGAAGTCTCAAGAACGATATTCTTCTAATTATAATCTGCGGTCGAAAGAAAAATCTTTTGTTGTTGGCGAAAAGATTTTAGTATTGTTACCATCGTCCTCTCACAAACTTCTAAATACTTGGATTGGACCTGCCACAGTTATACAACTTACTAGACCACATTCTGCAAAAGTCGAAATGGAAGATGGGAGTATTAGGGAGCTCCACATAAATAAGCTCCGACCTTACATTCAAAGAATAAATCATGTTGGTATGGTTTTAGAACTAGATGAAGATTTTGGGACAATTCACTCTGCACCTGCTGACAAGAGGAATAAAAATGTTAAAGATATCAGAAAACATCTTCATAATATGAAAAGTACTAGTTTATCAGGGGAAAAAACCCAGGAACTTTTTGATATTCGCCGGAAATATCGAGATATATTCAGTTCCAAGCCCAGACACGCCGAGGTTGAAGGACACTCTGTCAAAGTTAGAGAACTGTTCATCAAAGAGACTCAAACCGTATAGGGTCCCTATTAGTTTACAAAAAGTAGTAGATCGGCAGATCAAAGAGTTATTAGATATGGGCCTCCTTGAGCCAAGTGACAGTCAATGGGCTCATCCAGTAGTTTGTGTCGCTAAGAAGGATGGAAGCGTTAGGTTATGCATTGATTTTAGATTACTGAATAGTTTTACAATCCCAGACGTTTACCACATGAAAGTAGCTAGAGATCTATTATTTGAGGTAGGACAAGCAACATTTATTACTGTAATCGACCTCAACAAGGGATATTGGCAAATCCCAATGAAGGAAGAATCCAAGCCTTATACAGCATTTGTGATACATTCTGGCCATTACCAATGGAACGTGTTACCATTTGGAATGAAAAATACTGGGAGTACGTTCCAGAAATCGATAGACAAGGCCCTAGCTTCTCATAAAGCATATTATCGCTCATATATTGATGATGTGGCCATATTTTCTAAAACGTGGGTGGAACATCTTAATCACATAAACAGCGTTTTCAAGACACTAAGGGAAGTAAGTTTAACAGTAAATTTAGAAAAGTGTGAGTTTGGTAAAACTCAAGTGAAATTCTAAGGCCATTTGATTGGATCCGGTCAACATTCCCCAGATCCAGAGAAGGTTGAAATCATAAAAAGATTAGCAAAGCCCACTACGAAGAAAGAAGTAAGAAGTTTACTTGGACTTGCTAGCTACTACCGTGATTATATACCACAATTTTCACAAATTGTGTTACCTTTGACAAATTTCACTAAGAAAAGTGTGTCAACCGTTATACCGTGGAGTACTGATGCTGACCAAGCTTTTGATAAACTCAAGGAGGAGTTGGTCAAAATGCCTTCCTTACATACTCCTGATCGTGATAAACCCTTCCAGTTATATACAGATGCACCGGCCACAGCAATCGGTGCATGTTTAGCTCAAAAAGATGGATAAGGAAAGGAAGTACCCATTGCATTCTTTAGTAAAAAGCTAAATTCGTGTCAAATGAAGTGGTCAACCATTGAGAGAGAAGCTTTTTGTGTCCTTGAGGCATTGAAAAAGTTTGATACGTGGATATTTGGTGCTGAAATACAAATAATTTCTGATCATAACCCATTGACTTATTTAACTCAAAGTGTCCCTCATGGTGCAAAGCTTTCTCGCTGGGCATTAGCTCTACAACGTTATAATATAAGCGTCACATATAGAAAGGGTAGTCGCCATGGTAATGCTGATGCCTTATCTAGATTAAAATTTGATTCTCCTAATTAATTTTAAGAATTTATCTTTTCATGTATATACTTGATCTTAAATGGTGTGGAAATGCAATATTGCTATTAATGTTATTTGGTTAATGTTTTATTTGAATATATATGTATTATGTTTATAAATTTGTATGTTGTTTATATTAAGTGGGAGCTGCATAATGAAGAGATCTCACCTTAATATATTTCCTTGGGTGTGATAGAACGAATACTTGTTCAAAGTTCTATTTTCTTTAGCAACATCGACACTCATGTGACGGATGTGCTTGCCCCGAGGGGAGTTGTAAGAACTGTGAAAAGACAACTCAACTCGACTTTAGTTTGGAGAGGAACGAGAAGGAGATGCGGCCATGCTGGCTGACGTGAGGAGCTGCATATGCTGTATTTTCGATTATTGTTTATGCTGTGTAATGTGCTGCTTTAAAAAGGAATTAAGGTTTAGCAGCTAAAAAGAATACGATCTCTTTATTTGTGTGTGTGTGTGTGTGTGTGATCAAACGTCTCTCACCGCCTTTACCCACTCATCCAACGATGGAGGGTTTCTACTCATAGACATAAAAGAGGACAAGATAATCAAAGCTATTAAAATTCCGAAAAGTATTTCAAAGAATTTTTTCATATATTCCCACATATAGTCGTAAGAATTAGTAATGTGATTCTCTTCTAATTTGTATCAACCAAAAAATAACACTTGAAAGCATATTTATATGATTCTCGGCAGAGTCATGAATATTAGAACTTACTTAAATTATACACTTAATAATATTTAATGATTAATGGAATATATATTATTATGAATAAATTTATTATTATAACTGCCTAATTTAATTATTAATAGAATATAGTATTAATAGAATATAGATTTAATTAATTATATTATATAGAATTTAATTAAATCTATTAATACTTAACTGCATAATTTAAGTATTAATAGATTTTATTGTGACGTCTGTTTGATCCCTTGTGATTTCACGCAACCATACTTACCACGATCGGCAGTTAACCTCTTTTCACGGATCCTAGGAATTCTGATAGTGTTTCATTTCCAAAAGCTTCGAAAATATGTTGAATTTGACGAAAAGTATCGGGAATTTCGGATTTTTTTCCCTCATGGATCAGCAATTTTCAGGGTTTTCCGATTTTCTCTGAGCAAGGTAAGAGAAAGCACATTCACCTGAAATAAATTCTGTTTCTTCCTCTTTCAAAATTTTTTACATAAATTCCTAGTCGTCTGCGATTTAACCCTTCAGAAAGCGCGTCCGCGAACAAAGTGGAACATTTTCATAATTTTGAAGGGTTTTTTTTTACATGTAAGCTTTGAATGTTCTAAGAAGTTTATATTTATATCTATACCCTTTCTAACGCAGTTCTGATATTCTGACCCTTGTAATCCTTTCCATTCATTGTTAGTCGTGATTTAACCGTGGTAAACCAGCGATTATCCTGGATTACAATACGAAAAAAGCAGGGGTTGATATAGTCGATCCAATATGCAGCTATTACACGCTATCCCACATAACCCGAAGATGGACAATCTCATTGTTTTTTAGGATTTTGGGCAAAATAGGAATCCATTCGAAAGTTGTCCTTAGATCCAATAAACTGGATAGTTTTGAAATAAGGCGATTGTTTGGCATTATTTGGCCTTTAATTGTAAATATATCTCAGTATTATCAACATTTTATATCTTGTCATAAAACGCAGAATTATTCTTTTCAATTTGAAAAGAAAAAGTTTATTACAAAAGGAATAATCAAGGTTAAAAGAGACGTTGCACCTTTGTGCCCCGCGCGCCCGCTGGTGTTCCAAAAATTGGCTCACCCACTGAAGGGTTAAAGAAGATAAAAGATTTAAAAGATTCACTGAAAATTAGCAATTATAAACTATTCGCAAATTTCAAAGGTCTATTCACAAAAAAAGCAGAAACGCACCCACTGCAGCACTGCAAGTAACATGGCGGCAATAAGGCATTTTTATCGCCATTTGTGTAGTGTTTGCGTTCGCGTTGTCAGTTTTTCATTAAAAGGGCCATTCTGACCTTAAAATCGTGGAAAGTTTGTATTTCCTGATATCTGAAAGAGAACAGAGTGATTCTGAAAAAAAAAAAAATGCAATCGGGTCTGAAAGAAAAAGAACTAATTTTTAGGCCATCTGCACACGGAGCAACTCAAAAGAAACTGATAACCGACTCCAGTCACAAACCAGTCCGTGATGAGTCGTAACCTATGTAATTGAATGGAGCTACGCACACGACGCAACTGGTTACAAACCCGTCAACGCGTCGTTGACGGGTTTGTAACCAGTCGGTTATCAGTTTCTTTTGAGTTGCTCCGTGTGCAGACGGCCTTAGGGAGAGAAACAAACTTTTAATGATTTCTTATTGGATTCTCGTAGCTTCCTAACGAAAGTTTTACACATTTAGAATTTTAATTTTGATATAATTATTCGCCAATCACTGACTGTGGAATATATAGGCTGAATAAAAACCTTAAAAAAATTGGTGCGTGCATGTGTTTAGGCAAGCAAAGTAACACAGAGAATCGGCCTTTATCATATATTTATTTGACAATACTAAACATTTTTTAAAGTGAAATTCATAATAGAATAAGGTTTCCCTTCATATTATCATTTAATACCTGAAGAATCAGAAGCAGAGACAAAATATTCTGTCAAAGAAATTATTTCTAGGATCTTTCGGAAGGCATCTACTACTGTTGAAGAATACAGCGATGAATGATTTCGTTGACAGGAGCCCACATCATGTCATTCAGCATCATCATGTCGGATTTCAGGAACTTCCGCTAAACTCCGAGACAGCTCAATCGGCACTCTATATCGTCAGAGCTCCAAGGAACAACCAGCCTAATCCGTAGACATTCCTCGTTTTTTTTTTCTTGGAGGGGCTGTTGTCTGTTTACCGGGGCCATTTTGACCCGCCCCTATTTCTCTCATTGGACAGTAGGCTGCCTTTCTCCTAGCAGTTCCTGCCCCAGTTGGTCCCTTATTTCACTTCTCATGTTCACAGTCTACCAAGTACCTCGCCACCATAATTTTCGTTTGAGATATCACTTTGACCATTATCTGAAAGTTTTATTGTGGGCCATAAAATAACGTCACCATCTGTCTTTCAATATTTATAGTCTTTTGATCGCTATCAATGGCCACACAGACAACTTTTCTTTTACACCACCTTAAGTGTTCCTCAAGTTTTTATTTTTGGCCACTGGAGATGTTATAAGAGCTTTATTATTGACCGTCTTTCGACCACACAACGTGGTGAATTATAACATTCAGCGCTTCTACAGAATAAAAATACGTCTCTTTTTTATCTATCAGTGTGACTGTATTAAAAATTTTAAAAATATTCCTTTCCTATTTTTTACAAATTAAATTCTGTGAAATCCGAGCTATGAAAGGCCGAAAACTGCCTTGAAAATGTACTCTAACATTTGTAAACTTAAAGTAATCTGTATTCGTATTTTTAAAGTCTAATACATGCGCTCTTACGTTTCGTAGTTTTTCTTTTTCCCTTTTAAAGTAAATGTAACTTTTAGTAAATGTATTACTTAGTTAAAATTTTCCGAAAATAACACGGAACATCATAAACATTGTAAATTTTGGCCGTTTACAATCCTATTTCATTCTTTCTGGAGATAGTAATTTTTCCATTTAAAGAATTTTAATTAAATTTTCTCTGTGCCAACAAATGAAATCACTAATTTTTTTGGATAGTAGTAGGTAGTAAGGTTCTCAATATGCGTTAGACTGAAACTTGTACTTATTGGTAATTTGTGGCGTGGCATATTGGATTGTTTTTACTAAAGAAAATATCGATAATTTTTGTAATTCAATGTGGAAAAAATTACCTGTTTAAGGCAAATAAAAAAGAATAGGTTATACAACTTGAACATAAAATTACAGGAAAAATAGAGAATTTTTACTTACAGAAACACTCAAAGTGTTGCGAAATTTTCGTATCTCCCTTCAGAGTTACCCGGGAACTTTTGGGAAATAATTTGTCTTTTTACTGTAAAAAGTATACCGCGATTACGTTTTCATGCGTTACATTTCAATGCATAACCGTACAATTTGCAGTGTTCTTTGCATTGCGTTTAATTCCTTATTCGATGGCACAACTCTAGTGTTCTTTGACAATTTATGTTTAGCTCATCAAGATTCGGCCCTGAGGGTTCTTGGATCGAATCCCGACAAGGGCCACTGAATGCCCTTGTGAATACGCCGGTTATGGCCATGTTGCTAAATCTGTACCACGGATAGTCTTCCTGTGTGATTTGCTGGGGTGAAACGAGGGTACCATACTTCCAGATGGCACCCATGGGAGTGCCAAGTACTAAATTAGGATTGCACTAAAGCGCGATTTTGGTTCGCGTTTACGGTGCTATCATAAGAAAACCAACAACATTCGCGGTGCATTGGGAGTTTGTCGAAAGAGAAATTGCCTGCTGCATTGGAACTAAATTCTTTTTGAAATGAGTTAATGAAATTTAATAAATTTTAGCTTTGTTTTCACATAGCTTTAATAGATCGTGGATTTTGTCATCTCTTATGGGAATACATTTTTTCAGTTAATATATTTTTAATTAAAATTTTCGGAAACCATTTGTGCTTGTAATTTAACTTTATTTTCTCCAATTTTGTTTATTAAAAAAGACTAATTTGGCGATTGTTGTGGATGGCTGATACGCATCGATTTTCAATCCGTCTTTATAGTTTGTATGATTAGTTTTTACTCATTTAATTTTTCTCTCAAAATTTCTACGCTGTTCCTGTCTAACTCTATAAAGAACCATATGGGACATCGACAGTTTTCTTTTTCCCTTTTAAAGTAAATGTAACTTTTAGTAAATGTATTACTTCGTTAAAATTTTCCTAAAATAACACGGAACATCATAAACATTGTAAGTTTTGGCCGTTTACAATCCTATTTCATCCTTTCTGGGGATAGTAATTTTTCCATTTGAAGAATTTTAATTAAATTTTCCCTGTGCCAACAAATGAAAGCACTAATTATTTTTTGAGGAATTTTTAATACTTCGGGAACATATGACACGTCATTTATAATCAAAATATATGTGCACGGAATACGGTATTTAGAACATATTTGACAGTAAAAGTATCTTAGATGAAACATTTACGTTTTATACTGTATTTAAAAAGCTACCTAGTTTTGCATAGGGCAATGTATACTTGATTTATATCTCTACTTTTTTATGCACTAGCAAATTAACTTTATATACTGCATTAAATAAGAATGCCTTTTAAACATACGTTTCATGGCTTTTCATTGTTATGAAATCATTCCGGTTCGAGGAACAGACGGACTTTTAATCAAAATCGAATAATTAATCATCGTGTTTGACCAATTTGTACTTAACTGCATACATTTTTACAAATTCCTTTTCCTAAAAGGGATTCAGACTTAAAAGGACAGTATTAACAGAAAAATTGAGCTTACGGATGGATATTATCAAATTTTGTTGCTGAAAAAACCTTACTGTATTGTAATTATATTCACCTTAAAATGTCGCAACTTCTAAGCGTTTGCTCTGCAGTTTTATGTCATACTAGCTGAATAGGCGTTAAAAATTTCATTGCTAATCATTTGGAGGCATATGATTGGTTTATTTTCGTCTCAACGTCATCTTTTCCTTAACGCAACGCAACGGACTCCTATGTGAACAGGCCCTTAAAGTATCACAAAAAGAAAATAAAGCACATGATCAGCATTTAATAAATTCTAAAAATTAATCTTTAAATATTCAACAAAAATCAGGAAATAAAGGTAAAGATTCGAAAAAGATTTAACTTTAAAGGAATTTTTATAATCTTTATCGTGATATAAATTTTATAACCCTCAAATTATTATTTTAAAGGCAAACTTTAAAGAATGTTACAAAAACAGCTTAAAAATTTAATTTAAAAAAATCTAAGAAGACTTTTACAAAAATCTTTCTTAGTACACCCTTCCATTCGAAGAAGAATCGCCATGCAAAATTTCAGCCCTTTAGGTCCAGCGGTTTGGTCCGTGCGTTATCTGTCTGTCAGTCAGTCGGTTACGCAACTGTTTTATATACATTATATAGATTATCTGGAAAAGTACCGTACACCAAAGAAAAAAAATCGCCATTTCATAGTGAACATATAAATATGAACTCTGGTCAAGATTTTTCTCTCTATCATTATTCGGTAGTCCCGTGTTACTTTGTCTATTTCATTGTCTCTTAATTTGTGGTCCATGGACTCTTGTCCTTTTGTGAATAAATTTCATGGGCTTCACCGACTTTGAGGAGAATTGTAGTCAATAAACTCTTTCATGTAGTAAAACACGTATTTTGAGACTTTTTATTCGAAACAAAATTAATACGTGCGTTAAATTTGGAAATTTAAAAACAAAACATAAAGCACGTAGTAGCCTTTGAATTTGAATTCAAATTTACAGATGCGCAGTACTCATCCGGTAAGCAATATGTCACTAAACTATAAATACATTTTTTCTGTCAAATTTGTTTTTGTAATATATTGATATGTTTTGTAATATTTTGTATTTTATTTTATGCATATCCTTCTATTCTAGATTACGAATATAATCGAATACATGTAATTAGATTTTCGGAAAACCTTTTGTTACTTTATTACATTATTCAAATTTTTTGTGCATATTCTTATTTTGTGCTTATTTTATCTTTATTGTATGCATATCCTTCTATTGTAGATTACAAATATAATCGAATACACATAATTAGGTTTCTGAAAACCCTTTGTTGCGTTATTACATTCGCAAAATGTTTTGTGCATATCCCTATTTTATGTATATCATTCTATTCTAGAATATGAATATAATCGATTACATATAGATTTTTGAAAACCATTTGTTGCTTTATTGCATTCCCCAAAATTTTTGTGCATATCCTTATTTTATGCATATCCTTCTATTCTAAATTACGAATATAATCGGATACATATAATTGGATTTTTGAAGACCTTTTTTGTTTTATTACATTCCCTAAATATTTTGCGTATATCCTTATTTTATGCATATCCTTCTGTTCTAGATTACAAATATAACCGAATGCATATAATTAGATTTTTGAAAACTATTTGTAACTTTATCACATGCCCCAAATTTATAGTTCGAAACGATTCGTAATATGAAAACTTTTTTTATCAGAAGCTTTCAACGGATTAATCAAAGACGTTCACGACACTAAAGAGGCCAAGAACGAATGGTGTATTTAATGGTCAAAATCTTAATCACAAACCATTCCCGTTCCAAACCGGGTGGGTAAGCAGCACATGTTCCTTAAATAAAGCTTTTATGAGTAATGTTTCTGGCTGCTTTTCATTGCAAGGGGTATTGGGAGTGAAAGAGACTCCTAAAATATTACGAATGCTTCGATTAGAAGATCAGAAAGGCATTCATTCATTCATTGATCTATATTTGGGACTGAAGTATGCAAAGATGTACATGTAGAATGACATGTATGTATATTATAAATATAATGCATGTAAATATAATTATTATAGATATATAATTTTTATGCAAATATATTACTTATTTAAAATTTTCCGAAAGTAGCACGCTATATGAACATTATAAATTTTGGGCCATTGACAATCCTATTTCATCCTTTCTGAGAAAAAATAATTTTTCATTTAAAGAGTTTCAATTAAATTTTCTGCGAACAAACAAATAAAATCATTATTTTTCCAGGAATTTTTAAAACTTAGTGAATATATGACACGTCTTTTACAGCAGCATAGATGTACACGGAATAATGATGTAAGACATGTTTGACAACAAAGGTGTCTTAGATTAAACATTCAGATCACTAAATGCTTTTTTATACTGTATCTAATAAGCTATTTAGTTGTGTGTAGTGCGCTGTATAGTTGTTTTACTTCGCTTCTCAACTTTTGTTTGTCAGTGCCGGGCACTTATCAATGAACAATATTAATGAACCTTACCAATGAACCAATATTCGCACATAATCTGCGAGAATTGTTGGTTGTTTTCAATGGGAGCACTGTATAGGTGAACCAACACCCCTTCCCCCTGGTGACACCTCTATTTTGACCGAGGACTTCCAGGAACAACATATGGCGGGATCGTACCTTCTTCCACCCTCTTTGACCTCAAGGAAATTCCGATCTACGAATTTAACATGCCCATATCTGGCCTAGACACGAAGGTATTTAATGGAGTTCGTCGGGATTCAAACCGAGCATCCCCAGTTCCAAGGCCAACGCGCTACCACTAGGCTATCTCGTGCCATCTCCACTTTTGCTTTCTGTAGCAAATTAAACAATCATAAAATTGACAAAGTAACACAGAACTTTCACTATTTGATGTCATAACCTTGTTCTGTATCAAACTAAAATTTAAAAAGAAACTGTGAAATCTTTTGTTTTGTCATTGCTAACAATGTAAGAATTTATCCGGTCCTTTTACGAAGTTATAGCTCGAAACGTTCTATGAAGCAAGGAATGTATTGATAAATTGTTAGTGTAAGCATAAAACAAAAGGAATTTGTACTTAACATTGGAATCCAATATGTTTTCGGCGCTAGCAACTATAAAATAAATAAATACTATTTGGCTTAAAAATTTCGATACTCAGTCCTAAAATAAATCATTCTTCCTGAGAGAAAAAAAAAATTATAGCATTTCTGAGTAAAATTGTTGTATTAGGAGATTTATGCTTATTTTTTTCAGATTAAACAAAATTAAATATCATTGTTAATAAATGCACATGCAGTGGTAGATAAATTGTGGACTCTTCTTGAAGTTTTGCTGCTTGTCAGCACTACATGCTTCCTACATGCTTCGAATTTTTTATTTTGTTTTGTTTGTTTGTTGTTTCATGATTTTCCTTCAAATTGATGAATTAACTTTGCTTTTATTTTAGTAGTATATCGTATCATATATCATATTTTTTATTATTGTTGTTGTTGTTGTTGTAGATGTTATGTGTCGTAGAATACAACGACATTGGGTCCGCGGAAATAGAAATTGGAAGCAGGTAGTGCAGAAAATAAAACTAATTGGATGAAAATAGAGAAAAACGTGAGAAAGTTAAGAAGCGCCGATTGTAAAGATAACAGATATATCTATAAAGATAACAGAAGGAGATAGAGAAGAGAGTAGCATTTACAGAAACAGATGGACATAACATAAATATGCAAGAGGGCGGTTTGAGTATAGAATAAGAAGAAAAGGTTTAAAAAAAAAGAGGAGTAAAATTATGGCCGTAATAAAAGGGTAGCCCATACGCAAAAGTCTTTAGCCTCGGGCCAGGTTGTAAAAGGGTCCAGGTCAGCGGAACGAAGAGAGAGGGGTCCCAAGAAGATACGCCCACGAAGCCCAATGGATGGAATAAAATATTAAGGATAAACCACAGGCCAATCAGATGGTATATTGTTGAGACAATATAGCCAATTGGAAAGCAATGTAGGAGGGCCCTAGAGTTAGAAGGAGAGAGATATGGTAATGAAATAACTGAAGGAAGAATTTTAGATTTGAGACTGGGATTTTAGCAAGAAGTTTGTTGGGCTGATAGTCGAAGCGAATACTCAGAAAACACATCGAATACTTATAGATGTAGAGTTACGTATGAATTCCGCACTGGAAGGATGATGATACCATTGGAGAGAGAGAGATTCTAGATTTCTGAAGGACCCGCCAGCCGATGTTAGTTGTTCGTCACCGAACTAATGAATTGATATGAACAATCCTGGTGTAGCAAGATATTTCCGCCCTGAAAGGATGAGGAGGCCAGTTGAGAGAGAAGTTCCTGACTGTGAAGGACCCGCCAGCCGATGTCAGTTGTTTGTCACCGAACAATTGATTTTAGATGAACATTCCTAGTGCCTCAAGATTATGCCATTCTCAGACGAAGGATCGACGCCCCTGCAATATCGCATCATCAATTAGGTATCGTGCTTTCCCTTTTCTCACACTTGTGTATATAATGGCTGCTTCAATCAATTAAGAATTGTTAATACTAATAATTAAACTGGTAGGGCGCGACTGCATTAAAATACATAATATGAGTAATAGTGATGAATTATTATGTCAGTAAATTAAGACCGGATATCAGGAGTAATATTGATGAATTATTATTATGTCATTAAATTGAGCTAGGTTAATATGAATGATATTGATGAATTATTAGCATGTCAGTAAGTTGAGTCAGGTTAATATGAATTATATTTATGATTTATTATCATGTCAGTAAATTGAACCAGGTTAATATGAGTGATATGTGTATAAAATGATATCAAAATAATTGAATGACTTAAATATATGTATCGTAGATAGTTAACATAGTAGTAATGAATTTGTAAGTAATATGTCTAGACGAAATATGAAATATTTAGTAGTATTGTATCGTATTGTTTATGTGTTAAATATTCAATAAATTAATTTGTCAGTGCAAACCAGAGTTGTTTCCATCATTTGGGAATCACAATTAATTCAATGTACTAACCACAATCTTGACTAATCTTAATCAATGAATTCAAAATCATAATCATCATAATATTATATATTGATATATATAATACCCCAACCAATCCACTTCTTTTCACAGCCACATTATGTTGTTGTAATGTTGTTGTTGTAATAATATAATTTATTATTATTTTGTTATTATATTATTATTATTATTATTATTTGTTATTATATTATTATTATTATTATTTGTTATTATTATAATATTATTATTTTATTAATATAAAATTTTATTATTATAATATTAATTTAAAAACCTATGGATTATCAGTAATTTAGTGTAAGGTTACATGGGCTTCAGGTAGCCATGTGGTAGCGCGCTGTTATTCAGTGCTGAGATCGAATCCCGACGCTAACCATTAAACACCTTCTTGTCTAGGCTGGATTTGGGCACAATAAATCCATAGACCGGAAATTCCCTCTATGAGGTCAGAGGATGGGAGAAGGTAAGATTCCCTTAGATGTCTCTCTTGAGGATGCTCGGTCAAACTTGAGGTGGTAACTATCGGACTAAGACGGACTCCGACCCTTGTGGTGCTATATAAACCGGAACCGCACACTTCAGCCCGAAGCCTACATGGACCTGGTCTGGAACTTCCAGCCAGTGGGCATTAGAAACGACAAGAAGGTTACATGCAATGCTGCTTTAGAACGACATAATACCAATCGAAAATGCTTGTTATTAGATTTTAATCGCCACCAACACCAAGAAAAATGTATTGACAAATACTTGTTTTTTTTCCCAGCATACCCTACATATCCATGCAATTTGACAATTCTATCAGATATCTTTAGCTCTTAAATTTTGCTGTCACCACAATCGAAATAAAAAACAGGAGTAAAGAAACATACGAAGCTGTTCATAACATTACGGAGATTTGTATGGCCTGATAGTGAGAGGTTTGGAAAAAGTACAGTAATATAGATGACACTAAATTTAGGAAAAAATTTCAGTTAGTCTCTTCTAATGAAACTACTGCGGGTTATTAACTTAGAATTACTTATCGTTGCTTACCTCTTTTGTATGTATGTATGTATATATATATATATATATATATATATATATATATGTGTGTGTGTGTGTGTGTTATGTATATATGTATATGTACGTGTGTGTATATATACATATATACATGTCAAAATTTTGACGCATTTTGGTACTTTTCTGTTTAACTGTTTACTGCTTGTCCAAGCGATGCAGACTGGGTTTGGCACACTGCCAAAATTATAACCCGCGAGGTACGGACGGACGGTTTTATCGTCTGAAATTTCCCTTTCAGGAGTACCGTTAGGGAGGAACGTAATCCTGCGTTAAAAGTAAAATGTTTCAACTCTTTAAATTCCCTCGGTATAAAGTAAATTACTTTTCTGAAGTTTTCCATAGCTTGAGAAATATTGACACTTACATTCTTCGATGTAGAGATATGACATCATATATGAAGATCAATATAATTAGTTTACTAATCTTATTTTACTAATCTCATTGCGACGAGTTTCACTGTGTATATTAGATCCGTTAATTATCCACAACAGTGAGAGATTACAGTGCATACAGAAGCGATGAATATTTCCCCAAACACATCATAAATGCCAAAATGTGAAGAGGCTATAACACCCAGACCGCTCAATCTATTCTAATAACACGTAATGAAAGTCCATGGGGCATCCCCAGACTGTCGATATATTTCCCTTAGATGTTCCTTGATGTGCTGTATATAGGCATATATAAAGTGGGAAATACTTATATCTCTGTACATTATCATCTAATATCTTGATATATGCTCACAATTTTAGTGCCCTGGATATCGCCATTAAAACTTGTATAATGTATGGTTATTGTAGCCTCTGTTTAGACGAGGTGTATAGTGCATGCTCATATGCTTAAATGTTGGTATTATCTAGCCAGCGAGTGCAAAGGAAAATTATTGTTCAAAACATACCTGAAACATGCAGTTGGAGGATGATGTGATATTGAATTCAGGCAATATTGATCATGTTTCTCGTGTAATTATTAGGAAATAGTCGTCCATCAAGATATGCTTGTACCCTTTATATAACTGCATCATTTGAAGAATTTCCGACTATCACATGTTCGTCGGGGTTAAGTTCATTATTGTTTATTGATGTAATGTATTTATTTCCTTATTTTCCATACTAGACAGGTGTATTCAGTATAAAGTGGAAGGTACGATAATTTTTCACTCAATTAAGAATGAATTTAACCCCGTTATATATATATATATATATATATATATATATATATATATATATATATATATATATATATATATAACTGTATCATATATCAACCGTATCATATATTGTGTGTGGTTATCGAAATAATGGAAACACTGAGAAACATCACAGAAACCTTTATTAATACGGGGCAGGATCACCTTTGTCATGTAATACTACCTGATTCACCTTGAGATTCGATTATACAAGTCATAAATAGTGGTTAAGAATATATTATACCATTCTTCAGTGAAAAATCATGAAAGTTCTTGTAGAGATGCTGTGGTGGATATCGATACCTTTATCTATCCGCTTATACAGATCACAGTGGTTGGATAATTTATAGTCGGGGGGATTGTATAGGGCAAGATAAGATATTTGACATCTTTTTCATGCTCTTCAAACAAATACTTGATATATTTAGCTGTATGTAAACGGGTATTATCATACGGAAGAACGCCATCTCCTGCAAGAAATTTCGACATAATCCTTCTCATTCAATCTCCCTTTTAGGGTTACCATAGGGCCTGAAGAAAACCATGAGATGCCATCCGAAACCGTGATATATCTACCTCCATGATCAATGTCGTGGAGACATGACATGTGTTCAGAAAAAGGGGCGATAGAGAATGTAATTCAGAGAATCAGACAAAAGAGATGCCTTGAACAGCGGGATAATGTACTGCGTATGCGAATCGGAAGGAGAGATAACAAGTTGAGAGGGGGCAATTGAAATGAGAAAACGGTCAACAGCTGCGTTTAACGAAGGGCCCAGCTGGTGATAATGAGCTGAGGGAAATCTGAAAACGGAGTCAGAGTTAGGAGATGAAATGAGGTAAGGCAGTTGACGAGGTTGACCGGCGTTAAAAAACCACAGGAGGCCAGAGGAGAGCGTGAGAAGTTAAGAATGTAAGAAACCCAAGACAGGTGCAAGGGCGGACGCCCCCATCAATATTGATTGGAGAAAATATGAATATAAAATGGGTGGTCGGCCAATGAAGGGGCCCCGGATCGACCTATAGGACAGAAGGTGGCCACCAATGAGGGCCTGAATAAATAATGATGGAAGTTGAGTTCGGTAGAAAAAGTTTTTAGAGAGAGCAGAATGATTTGAGATTTCTCACGAGGAACACATAAGCCCCTGTAGACGGCGAAGGAAGAGAGAAGGAGATGACGGGCTGCTAACTTAATGCAGGAGAGACAAGCCAAGTCCTCGGTACCCGAAAAGCAAACCGCTATAAAATAAGATGCAGAGCCCAATACCGGAGAGGCCGACCGACTAACCTGTCATTTAGCGAGAGAGGAGCAGCCGTTCCCCTGGACAAACGCGCCCCCGAAGCAAATGCTTATATGCGGAGACGAGCACCCTGAGTCCGCCGCAGGCCGATGATTGCAGCCGTTCCCCTGGACCAGAAAGCCCGATGACCCCCCAGCCATGCTTGTGATGAGGAACGGACCTTCGGATTGACGAACGCTCCCCCGAAGCGAGTGTGTTCTCGGAGACGTGCGCCCTGAATCCGCCGCAACAGATAGTGACCGCCGTTCCCCCGTACCCGAAAGCCTGATGCCCGGAAAAGTCCTATGACTCCCCAGCAAGGCTTGTGATGTCGATGTGTCGTCAGAAAAGGTAGGGGAGTATTTTGACTTATCCTAGCAATGCCCAATGCCTACTAGAGAGCGCAGTTAATTAGATAGGGCAGATTAAGGTGAAATCTTTACATTTAAGCATAGAATATCTATCATAAAATAGTGATTGTGTATATCCGTATTAATTGGATTTGTATCTTGCAATAATTTTGTAATGGATTTATGTGTATCGATTAAGAATGTAGGATAATCAAACAATGTTAGGGAGTGGATAAAGAATGTTAGTAATGGATATTGATGAGAATGAAGATTAGATCAATAATAATAATTAATGTAGTGATATGATATAGGAAGAAAGATAATTTGAGATGCATATATATATATGGTGTTAATGAGATAGAAATTTGGAAATCTTCAATGAATAATATTGTTTGTATATGTTTTATGATTGGTTTAATAAATTGATTTGGATCTATACATATGAGCATCACTCTCTAATTACTCATACTACCACTAATACTAACTATTAAATATATTACGGTGACAATCAACAGTTGATATGAGACAGCCACAATCTTATGCTTGTGTAGGTGTTCTCCATACATACGTCCTGTTGCGAGGAACAGTGTGAATAATGATTGGTCGGACCAAATGCCGTTTTCCGACATATTTCTCGACCACGATTTGCGCTCGTGGCACCATTGTGGACGACATTTTGTATTGTCATCTATCACAAGTTGCTTGGGAGTAACTACTCTTCCCTAAATGCTTTCTTTGTGAAGTTTCCTTCTACCTCTAATGGTTCATAGCAGAACAATCAGATGCCGATCGAGCTCTTCGATAATTTTGATTGCAGTTGTTTTCTTTCTTCGTGTCACAATCCGCTTCAATACCTTGACCGTCTCTTTCTCTCAGCTCTCCCTTTCGTCCCCAATTATGTTTGGCAAAGGATGTTTTTTCCGTGCACTCTGTATGCTATCATGACTTTCGATACCATAGCTCGAAAAACACCCATTAGCCTGGGGGTTGCAGTAAGAGATATCAAATTTAAACGTGCTCCAACAATTTGCCCTTTTTACAAGGTCTGCATGGTTTGACATTTTACGCTGTTCCCTCCAAAAGCACAATGCCCTTAGCTTCATTACTGCTACCTCACGGTAGAATAATACATAAAATATATTTTATAAAAAAATACCGGTGCCCATACTTGTTTTTTTCAGGAATACGAAGCACATTCATAAACACCCCTAACATTGGTAGGTGTTTCCATTATTTTGATAACCACCTGTGCATATGTACACACGTACATGCATGCATACATACATATATAAATACCTACACATATACTTACAGATACACACACAGACATATATACAGAGGCTGTTCGCACATTTTTTAGACGATTTTGGTAAGCGGAAGTAAAAAATAGTTTGCTGCAAAAGAAATAATTGCAATGGTACTATGTTTTTAAAAGTCAAAATTATCATCTACGGCTTGAAAGTTTTTTTAAAATTCAAAATGGCGTTTTTAACAAAGCAGTGGTTCAAAGGCTACATTTATGCTCTTTCCGAAGAGAAATATGCATACTCCGTTATCCAAAAACGACGTGAGAGTCATGGTTTTGTGATATCTAAAGCGTCGATAGGTAATATCGTCAACAAGAAAAGAAAAAAAACGTCAAATTGGAGCCTCAAGTGGGACAAAAATTCCAAACAAATATCCAAGGAAAAAACGGACATCTTCGACTATTGCAAAGGTACGTTGTTTAATGTTAAAAGAAAATCCCCCTAGTAAAAGGACAGTTGTAAAATCATTAAAATGCTCGGTGTCCACTGTAAACAAAATGATAACGTTGATTTAAATCTTAAGAAAGCGAAAAAACGCAATGTGCATCGTCTTCTTCCAAATCATGTCGCTGAACGCAGGACACGCTGCAGAATTCTATATGAGAAACACTTATCCAAAGAAAAATGGAAAACAATTGTCACAATAGATGAATCATGGGTGTATTTAAATGATTGCAACAAAAAAAGAGCCATTTATTATCATAAAAGGGGAGAAAAAAATTTAAGTACATGGTTCAAAGAATCGAAAGAAAGTTTTTCTAAGGGATTCATGATTGTTGCTAGTTTTTCTTATAATGGCAAGTTAAAAATAAAGAGAATGGGAAAAAATGTCAAGATTCACTCCAAATACTAACAGGAACATATTTTATCGCCAATTTTTCTGAATGAAATAACATCGCTTTACCCACAGTGCCATCAATCTGTGAGACTCCATCAGGACAAAGCTAGCAGTCACACATCAAAATCCACTGTAAATTTCCTAAAAGAAATGGAATAAAAAACTGGTATCAAGGCTATACCCTTCACTGATATCCCTACTAAATCTCCCGATGTATCACCTATGAATTTTTGTGCTTTCGGACTTTTAAAATCTGCATTATCCAAACGTCGTCCCAAACCCTTACAGGACTCTGGAAAGCTGTTCAGGAGGAATGGGATAGAATATCTCTTCTGACACTTCAAAAGGCATTATTATCCTGGAAATTGCGGTGTCGAAAGATAGTTTAGAATAGGGGATGTCAAATAGAACATTTAAAACACAAGAATTTTATGTAATTTAGTTTTGTGAATAAAATATACATAGTCTAAACAATGTGTGAACAGCCTATGTATGTGTGTGTGTATGTGTGTATGTGTGTGTGTGTGTGTGTGTGTGTATGTATGTATGTATGTATGTATGTATGTAAGTAAATGAATGAATGAATGAATATATACATAAATATATAAATAAATATATAAATACATAAATAAATACATAAATACATAAATAAATACATAAATACATAAATAAATAGAAATAAGAATACATTCGAGAGCGATTTTCATATATTTATCTATATTTTAGTTTCTTTTAAATTTATGTTTGACATTGTTATTGTAATTGCCTCTTCAATATAAATCATGTGTGATGTTGAGGTGGTCTGGCGCACAAAATTCTCCCAAATTTTGTGCGCCAAAAAGTTCCTTTTCCCAAAATTTTCTTTTTCTTGGCTTTAAGAGTACTGTAGAACTTTTAGGATAGAGTAAGAAAAGGCGTGTTATTCTATGATTGCCGTTGTGAGAAAGCATATTTCTATTCTACAATTTATTTCTACGAATACTATGCCATGTATGTACACTATTTATCTAAAATTCAAAATTTCACAGATTTGCCATTCTTAAAAGTACATATCTGAAAATATTTTCTCTAAAGCGAAAATTATTCAGAATTTTTATTAGGGGGTCCATCAAAGGAATTCTTAGAATTTTGATATGTAAAATTCTTTTGAATCCTGAACACAATTTATTTCGAGTGCTTATTTGTATTGTTAATGTAAAGATATTGAACTGAAGATTCGCGGGAAAAATTTTTTTTGAGTTGAATATTGGATTTTCGAAAATGCCTTACTTGTACATCTAAATGCCAGAAACAAATTTCGCAAATATTTATAAAAAAGCTTTAGCCAAAAAAAAAATCAAATCGATTGTTTTTATGTATAGGGCATTTTTAAACTGCAGAAAAAAGATTTTTTCAAGTATGAAGAATATATGGTCCATTAATTTATATTTTTAGCTATTTTTCTTTGGTTCGTTTCAAGGTCTACAATAACCGCAAATCCTATGATTCCAATATGCTTGCTAGTGGTTTTAGAGTATTTCATTTATAAGTATTTTCCAATAGGTGTGCAATATTAAGGGGTCGACGTACCTTCAACTTTTTTTGTTTTAGTTTTCAATAATTAATTCCACTAAATGAGAATAATTAATATTCTTTTTTACGTTATTGAAGACACTTAGAATTCACGAATAAGTATTTTGTTTAAGAATAAGACCCGTTTATCAACAAAAATTTCAAAATTGATAGCATTTATCAAAATGCTCCATGCGAATTCTTTTTCTTTTGATTTCTTTCAAAATTTTCACGATTGTTAATTGAAATGTTTTTCACAAACCTATGAATGATTCTTTGAAACTACAAATATTTTCAAATTTGTAGACCATGAAATAAAGCAAAATCGCAAAAAAACATAAAAACAACAGCCAGATTTAAAATAAATAATTACTTATGGCATTTGATTCATACAAAAATTTCATTGCACAGTTATATTTATATGAGTAAGGTAAACTTATGTGAAAAAAATCTAGAGTTTTTAAAGGATTTGGAATGAACATAGAACATTTTGAAAAATTTTATTATTTTTGAAATTTTTTTTTGAAAAAAGGCATTTTTCTGCCAAAAAATCCTTATTTTGGATTCGAAAGGTTTTAAATATCGTAAAAAAGAATACAAATTATTCTCATTTTGTATATAGAGTTAAAAATTGAAAATTAAAATATTCCAAGCTGAAGGTCCCCTGTTCCCTTAAGAGGGATGGGAATGAAATAGTCAAATAACCATTTTTTTCTTACAATTAATAATGACTGATCTAATATGACTTTTTACCTAATATGATTTTAAAAAATCAGACTGCATATACGATTTTATTAATTTTTCTTTATTAAACTTTTGCTTTTACAGATTTCCCTCGATTTTCTTCTCTTTGGGGTAACCTGGAGTGGTCTTACTTTATTTAGCATTTTGAGTTACTTGAATGGGTTTCTAAATAACGCGACTCAAAAATTTACTCTGCCCATTTAAACAAACTCGCCCTGAAATCCATGTATTTTGAAGGGAAAATCTCTCTATTCTAAAAAAAAGTAACTCCCACTGCCGACGCTGTCAAAAGCTTGTCCCACTATCTCCTCCAAAACCACTGGGGTTATGGGGCGAGAGTGATACCAATCGATGCAGTAAAATGGGGGGACCAAAGTAAGATATGTCTCATCTTCGTCGGACTTTAATTTTTTTTATTTTATGTTTTATGGGAAATTATTGACTTTTTCATCTTCAGATTACGATAACTCTCCAACACATGATCGTAGAATTTTGGTCTTTTTACAGTCTAAGACTACGGACATTTCTCTTTCAAACTAGACCTCATTTGTTTAAAAATATTTTAAAACAGACTAATATTTTCATCAACAGATGAAACACAGTTTTTCAAGAAATATATCGTCCCATATGTGGATGTAATATCAATGCTCCTTGAGTTTTTATCTTACAAAGAAAATATTTACATCATCTGGAAGCTGAAAGCTTTCTTATTCATATAAACTTCGTTTCAAGTCTCTATCTTAAAATTTCGATTTTTAATTGAATTTTAAAGCTGATAATTCAACAGTGATGAAAAGCCCTTCGCATAAGGGTGACAAGAGTAAATGGATGAAAGCTGTTACATTGCCCCAGAATCACCTATATGTATCTCGCAATTAGCCCTAACAGAGGAAAGATATAAAAATCTCTCTATTTAAAAAAAAGTAAATCCCCCTGCCACCGCTCTCAAAAGCTTGTCACGCTATCTCCTCCGAAACAGCACAAATTGTCGAAAATCGATGTTTTCAACGTAGTCGGTCACGTTCATATCACATTGCAATAACAAATATTTTTTTACGAGTAAGCCTAATCAGGGGCCGAAGGCCCCCTTACGAAAAGCGAGCGTAGCGAGCCTAGGGGCGAAGCCCCTTGTAATCTATACTTATATATAAAGAGAGAGAGCGATTTTGTACGTGGAGGGTAATCTCCGGAACCACTGCACCTATTTGAAAAATTCTTTCACTGTTTGAAAGGTACATTATTCCAGATGGACATAGGCTATATATTATGTATATCTGATCAGTAGAAATAAAGTTAGGGGGGATACTCTAGATTTGTGTGCACGGCCGCCATCTTGGATTTTTCCGCCAGGATTTGGCGTATTTCGCATGGCGATAATTATTGCGTTCTGGTAAAAATAATCCAATGTCAAATTCTCTAATTTTAAGATCAAACGGTTATTTCTGATGTGATCTTTTAATTACAGTATAATAATTTTAGGTCAGATCTTGGCCTTGACCTGGAAATCTGAGTCAAATTGACTATACTCAAAAGAGTAAATTATTTTTAAAACGTAAAGAGTAAAGAAAACAAAAGAGTAAATTATTTTAAAATTATTTTTAAGAGTAAATTATTTTTATTTTTTATTTTTGAGTCTTTTTGTTGAAAATTTTTTAATCCATCATCAGTTTTTCGTTAACTTATTAAATTTAAGTTGCTTTTAATTTTGTTTATCGATTGTCAATTAGTATACTATAATGATACACCATTTCATTTATTTGAAGTAAAAATTATCTGCCATCATTTTTTCGTAAAATGTAAAATACAGTATACATTTTAAATACAATATATTTTAAAATATTTTATAATTCCAAGTTGTAGTGGATTACAAATAAATTTAAATAACTGAAGTTCAACTTCTCTCTCCCCAGGAACCTAAGTTAAAAAGTTAGTTAAGGTTAAGTTATTGGTTTAGGAAAAGGTTTTTTTTTTTCTTATTTCCAACACAGCAGGATAAATGGTCAAATAATCCTTGTCCCGATTTTATTGTATGCACCAAATATTTGGTTAAGGTCAAATCTGAAGTAAAATTTCATTACCACAATGCCCTAACCAAAAAAAAAAAAAAAAAAAAAAAAAGTGGATCTGGTTACTCACCATAAATTTATGGGTTCATAATTATTTTACATTTTTCAAAGCTGAATTTTAGATAATTTTTAAATTGCAAGTTATTTAGGTGGTACGAAAATGCTGTATTTTTTTTCTAATTAACAATATATTGGCATAATATTTTGGTGATTCATTGCTATTAGTCAAAGAGTTAAGGTAAACTGAATAGATGGCATTGAAATTTTATCTGTAAGTAAAATTCATTTGACCAAATTTTTCATATGGATCATAATTTGAAAAGGTAGTTTTTAATTAAAAATGACAAAAAAAAAAATCTCAGTCCAACGATTAAATGATTTTTCAAAAATATTTCTAAGTTTCACAATTTAAAAAGGTCGTTTTTATTAAAAAAGCTAAAAGAAAAACCCAAAATTTCCAATATTTGAGAATGATTTTTTCAAAAAAGTGGTTTTTATCAAAAACCCAAAAATAAATCTAAGTCCAACATTTAAATGATTTTTCAAAAATTTTTCTAAGTTTCATAATTTAAACAGGTGGTTTTTATTAAAAAAGCTAAAAAAATTCAAAGTCCAGCGCTTTGAAAACACCGCTTAAAACACATTGGCGAGAAATTTTCCACTCCTCAAAACACGGTAAAATCGCCAAGTTGGCAAAAAAAATCCAAGATGGCGGCCGTGCACACAATTATTAAGTAACGTAATATTAATTTGAATATTATTTTAGGTGCTTAAAATAATTAGAAAAACATTCTTTACTTAAAATCCTTTTTTTATTTTTGTATTTTTATTTCATCTCTTAACCTCTTTCTATTAATTTGAATACTATTTTAGGTGCTTAATGTAATTAAAAAAAGCATTCTTTTCTTAAAATCCTTATTTTATTTTTGAATAAAACGACGGTCTCAAGCACACCTCTTTCTTTTAAAAAATTACTTTTTCTATTAATTTCAATACTATTTTAGGTGCTTAAAGTAATTTAAAAAAACATTCTTTACTTAAAATCTTTTTTTATTTTTGAATAAAACTACGGTCTCAAGCACACTTCTTTCTTTTAAAAAATTAACTTTAATTAATATCTAACGTAATATTAATTTGAATACTATTTTAGGTGCTTAAAATAATTTTAAAAAACATTCTTTACTTAAAATCCTTTTTTTATTTTTGTACTATCTATACTTATATATAAAGAGAGAGAGCGACTTTGTACGTGGAGGGTAATCTCCGGAACCACTGCACCTATTTGAAAAATTCTTTCACTGTTAGAAAGGTACCTTATTCTAGATGGACATAGGTTATATATTATGTATATCTGATCAGTAGAAATAAAGTTAGGGGCTTAATCCTAACAATCTCCATTGTTTCCGTTACTGTCTTCTACCGTTTTTTGTGCCGATTTCAACGATCCTTAGCGTGGTGCTATCGCGGTTGGTCTTTCTGACGGTGGCGGTTCGAACCTAGCCGTTCTCCAGCACGCCTTTTTTTTAAAAAAATAACTTTAATTATTAAGTAACGTAATATTAATTTGAATATTATTTTAGGTGCTTAAAATAATTAAAAAAACATTCTTTACTTAAAATCCATTTTTTATTTTTGTATTTTTATTTCATCTCTTACTCTAATTTTGAGATACCAATGTGTATCTATACTTCTATAATCTATACTTATATATAAAGAGAGCGATTTTGTACGTGGAGGGTAATCTCCGGAACCACTGCACCTCTTTGAAAAATTCTTTCACTGTTTGAAAGGTACATTATTCCAGATGGACATAGGCTATATATTATGTATATCTGATCAGTAGAAATAAAGTTAGGGGCTTAATCCTAACAATGTCCATTGTTTCCGTTACTGTCTTCTACCGCTTTTTGTGCCGATTTCAACGATCCTTAGCGTGGTGCTATCGCGGTGGGTCATTCTGACGGTAGCGGTTCGAACCTAGCCGTTCTCCGGCACGCCTTTTTCTTTTAAAAATTAATTTTAATTATTAACTGACGTAATATCAATTTACTGTATTATTTAGTTTATTATTAAGGTAAAAAAAGATTTACAATTTATTGTCTATCAACTGGAAATTTATTGGTATAATATTTTGTTCAACCCGGACAAAGTCGGGACGGGCCGCTAGTATACATTAAAAATGCTTCCTACCTATGGGAATATTGTAGCAGGAAACAAGATAATTTTGAATTATGTTTAAAGTTTTAGTTATTGAAATTATTTTCTGAATAGCTTTCTTTTATTTCCACTTGGATGTGGAAATGAAAGTTCCTCTTTTGATAACTTTAGTTTTTAATAACTGGAAATGGAGCACCGAACCTAGTCAGTTAGGTCATGGATTGGAAAACTTTAAATATTCCCTAGAAATAACTGACATTTAGACAGCATTCATGAATTCAAAGGGGATATTCAGAGTTATTTTTGACGTCCAAGGGAGGCCCGAGGCTGAAAACTTAATCTGCCGTTGAAATCCGTGAATAGAGTGTAGAGTGTAAATCTCAGTTATTTATTAAGTAATATATTTATTATATATTAGTCTCTATTTTAGTAATTGATCCCCTATAAACTTGATTGAATTTGCAGCTGTAGAAGTTTTCTAGAGCTGCGACTGTAACTTATCTTTTGTAACTTTTTTTATTTTAAGGATTTCCAGTACCAAGCTGTGTTTATCTTAAAGTACTCGTCTTTCGTAAACAATCGTTCGTTTTACGAAAATATCTGCACTATTGAAAAAGATAATGTTATTATTAAACTTGATTTCCTAATTCTTCTAAGTTTGGTGTTCCTTCTTTGAGCAATCTTTTAAGTTTAACTTTGGTAACCCCCCCCCCCCCCGAATAAAACACCCTGATTTTGCGTACATTTTAAAGCATGAATTCTTTTTAATATTTTAATTTAGGGCATGCTATTGTTTTACATTTTAGATATTTGTATAAATTGAATAGATATTCAATAGCTTTTGCATATGGCACTACGTAAATTAATACATTTCTACTAATTTATCATGATGTAAATATTATATTTCAAGTCCCATTATTATATAATATATTCCCTTTTATAATCATGTATAATATTATATAATCTTGTATAATACTTTATATGGTATAAACCAGTGGCGCATTCAGAAAAAGTTGTCGTCTGGTGGCCTCAATGTCTGGCGAAAACATAATAAAGCACCATTGTAGGTAAACACGCTTTGTAGTAACGTAAGAAGCACCGAAATTTCAGGAAATTCTGGGACTTCTCCTACTTACGTCATTCATATATATATATATATATATATATATATATATATATATATATTCTTCAAAATTCACATATTCTGTGGGGTATTAAAATATGTAGGTAGTAGGTGTGCTTGTAGCAAATAGCCGGCTGATAATTTCGTATGCATTGCATTCCATTCAACCTTATTGACACTGTATCAAACTCATCAGGGGAATTTAATCCATTACAAATAAATGTTTACACGGATAAAATATAGCGCTATGATCTGCATGTTATGAGATGCTCTAGCGTACCATAGGGTTAATATGCGTTATAAAACGTGCCATGAATAAGTGATAAATCTAGAATTAAAAAATAATTCTATAATAAAAATATATATTTTATAGATGATTTGACTGTATAAAATGCCTTTTTTTATATTAAGTAAATTGAATATATTTAGTTACATTTTATAAATAATATAGATTTAAAAAAAGTATCAATGAAGTAAAATTTACTCCCAAACTAAAATTTTTTAAGTCAGTACCTATGAAATATCACCACAGGTCCAGGGTTCGACCCTTCGACTGGGCAAGGTCGACTCAGCCTTTCATCCCTTGAGTGGGTCGATAAAATGAGGTTCAAGCATGCTTGGGAAATAACTCTAAGGATCCCCCGGCAGGCTGACCACCTGCCCGAGACATATACTGTATGGCACCCCAAGCCCACGGTCAAGAAAGCGGAGATAGGCGCCACAGACCTTGGTCCACAATGGACTGTTCCGCCCAATATAGTGATAAATCTAGAATTTAAAAAAATTCTATAATACAAAAATATTATATTATTTTATAAATGATTTGACTGCAAAAAATGTTTTTTTTATCTATTAAGTAAATTATGTATAAACAGTTATATTTTATAAAGGATATAGATAAAAAAAAGTATCAGTTAAGTCAAATTTACTCCCAACTGTAATTTTTAAGGTCAGTACCTATGAAATATAGTGAAATAGACAAATTTACGTTCTGGACAAGACTGAAAGCATATTTGACCCAAAGGAATAACGGAAGTAATACGAGCAGCACGAAACGCAGGACAATATTACTGTAAACCAATGGTTCCCAACAGTGGAAGTTTGTGAACCACTAAGCTAGAAATTGAACCATGTGCGTCCCCCCTAAAGTCTGGGGGAACTTTCCGGAGGGTATGGGGGTATAGAATATCTCTCAGGAAAAAGGGATACAGGATTATCGTACTCACATTCTAAAGTATCATATTCTAATAATAAAATAATTCTCCTAAACTTTTAAGAAATTTTAACTCAACACTTGATAGTTATCGGATATATTCGGCCCATCTAGTTGAATGAAAATTGCTTTCAAAAATACCCATTTATTTTGCAACTTTTCTTATATGTGGTGCCGGCCCACTCCCGAGGCTCTAGCGAACCACCTGTAGTCCGCGGACCCCCGGTTGGGAACCACTGCTATAAACGATAAACAACTGCATTAACATAAGCATTACGCGTAAATGATAGTATAACGCCTTAGTGTAGTGTTCCTTAACGATTTAGAAAAGGAGTAGTGTAATCACCAGTATTCTGATAAGGAAAAATCCTGAAGTTTTAATTCACATGCACTGCCATTTAATACTAGTGTAAAGAGAATACTGCCTATCAGCGTTCAAAACAATAATCACAGCAATTGTACTACACCGGCTCTCAAAAAATATTTGGGTTGTACTCCTTGGTCATGACTTAAAAAGATATTACAGATCCAATATAAATTTTCACCGAATCAACGACTCAGAAAATTATGATTAGTTAGCAAGTTAATGAGGCTGTTTTTAATATACCATAAGATGGGGTTACTTTGCGACGGATTTTAAGTTTCTTTCCTCTACCAGCCGATCAGTTTTAAAAGCAGCCCAAAACGAACACTTGCAAAATATTGGTACATCCTTTCCTTACGTAGTAATGTATTGCGCTAACCCGGATCTTTAATTACCATTGAGAAATGAAAGTTAAAATGTGTCACAAAGTTGCCCTGCCGAGTGGGGATACTATGTGACATCTGTGGTTTCACCTTGAAATCAAAGAGGAAAAATTACTCGACACAAAGTTAGTATGTAAAACGCTTATCAAAAGCTTGATACACAATTATATATACCTATTACAAATATTGGATAGCTTAATATATATCTTTAACATCAGAGACCTCGACTGCCCAGAGCGACCATCATTTCTTTAAGAAGATGAGGAAATTCGTCTTTCGGCACATTCTGCTCCATCGGAAAGTTTTCTTTCCAGATAGTCAGTAAGTACTTGTTTTCTCTCCAGTGGTATTTAAGAGGACGGAAAAATGCAACATCGAGCGGCTGGAGGAGGTGGGTCGACTTTGTGGGTTATTTTGTGACAGTGTCAATGTGTCACAAAGTAACACAGTCACCTTTAGATATTTAGGTTATGTTCTCATATCTCTCGGAAATATCGCTACTCAAAAGTTACATTGCTCTTGAATCTAATCAACATATCTATACTAATATATAAAGAGAGAGCAGATTTTGTACGTGGAGGGTAATCTCCGGAACCACTGCACCTATTTGAAAAATTCTTTCACTGTTTGAAAGGTACATTATTCCAGATGGACATAGGCTATATATTATGTATATCTGATCAGTAGAAATAAAGTTAGGGGGGATACTCTAGATTTGTGGACGGCCGCCATCTTGGATTTTTCCGCCAGGGTTTGGCGCATTTCGCATGGCGATAATTATTGCGTTCTGGTAAAAATAACCCAATGTCAAATTCTCTAATTTTAAGATCAAACAGTTACTTCTGATGTGATCTTTTAGTTACACTATAATAATTTTAGGTCAGATCTTGGCCTTGACCTGGAAATCTGAGTCAAATTGACTATACTCAAAAGAGTAAATTATTTTTAAAACTAAGAGTCTTTTTGTTGAAAATTTTTGAATCCATTATCAGTTTTTCGTTAACTTATTAAATTTAAGTTGCTTTTAATTTTGTTTATCGATTGTCAATTAGTATACTATAATGATACACCATTTCATTTATTTGAAGTAAAAATTATCTGCCATCATTTTTTCGTAAAATGTAAAATACAGTATACATTTTAAATACAATATATTTAAAAATATTTTATAATTCCAAGTTGTAGTGGATTACAAATAAATTTAAATAACTGAAATTCAACTTCTCTCTCCCCAGGAACCTAAGTTAAAAAGTTAGTTAAGGTTAAGTTATTGGTTTAGGAAAAGGTTTTTTTTTTCTTATTTCCAACACAGCAGGATAAATGGTCAAATAATCCTTGTCCCGATTTTATTGTATGCACCAAATATTTGGTTAAGGTCAAATCTGAAGTAAAATTTTATTACCACAATGCCCTAACCAAGAAAAAAAAAAAAGAGGATATGGTTACACACCATAAATTTATGGGTTCATAATTATTTTACATTTTTCAAAGCTGAATTTTAGATAATTTTTAAATTGCAAGTTATTTAGGTGGTACGAAAATGCTGTATTTTTTTTCTAATTAACAATATATTTGCATAATATTTTGGTGATTCATTGCTATTAGTCAAAGAGTTAGGGCAAACTGAATAGATGGCATTGAAATTTTATCTGTAAGTAAAATTCACTTGACCAAATTTTTCATATGGATCATAATTTGAAAAGGTAGTTTTTAATTAAAAATGACAAAAAAAATCTCAGTCCAACGATTAAATGATTTTTCAAAAATATTTCTAAGTTTCACAATTTAAAAAGGTCGTTTTTATTAAAAAAGCTAAAAGAAAAACCCAAAATTTCCAATATTTGAGAATGATTTTTTCAGAAAAAAGTGGTTTTTATCAAAAACCCAAAAATAAATCTAAGTCCAACGTTTAAATGATTTTTCAAAAACTTTTCTAAGTTTCATAATTTAAACAGGTGGTTTTTATTAAAAAAGCTAAAAAAAGTCCAGCGTTTTGAAAACACCGCTTAAAACACATTGGCGAGAATTTTTCCACTCCTCAAAACACGGTAAAATCGCCAAGTTGACGCAAAAATATCCAAGATGACGGACGTGCACACAATTATTAAGTAACGTAATATTAATTTGAATATTATTTTAGGTGCTTAAAATAATTAAAAAAACATTCTTTACTTAAAATCCTTTTTTTTATTTTTGTATTTTTATTTCATCTCTTACTCTAATTTTGAGATACCAATATGTATCTATAAACGTTTGTCAATTGTAAACGTTTATATTGTAAACATCCATATTGTAAACGTTTTGTCAATTAAACGTTTCTCCAAGTGACAAACGTTTAATCTATATCTATATATATATACTAGCGGCCCGTCCCGACTTTGTCCGAGTTGAACAAAATATTATACCAATAAATTTCCAGTTGATAGCCAATAAATTGTAAATCTTTTTTTACCTTAATAATAACCTAAATAATACCTTAAATTAATTTTATGTTAGTTAATAATTAAAATAATTTTTTTAAAGAAAAAGGCATGCCAGAGAACGGCTAGGTTCGAACCGCTAGCGTCAGAACAGAAGCCCACCGCGATAAGGATCGTTGAAATCTTCGGAACAAAAAGCGGTAGAAGACAGTAGCGGAAACAATGGAGATTGTTAGGATTAAGCCCCTAACTTTATTTCTACTGATCAGATATACATAATATATAGCCTATGTCCATCTGGAATACTGTACCTTTCAAACAGTGAAAGAATTTTTCAAATAGGTACAGTGGTTCTGAAGATTACCCTCCACGTACAAAATCGCTCTCTCTTTATATACAAGTATAGATAAAACAGTTCCGTAACTGACTCATTCATTCACTGACTGACTGACATACAACGCACAGACCAAACCGCTGGACCTAAAGGGCTGAAATTTTGTATGGCGATTCTTCTAATAGTGTAGGGGTGCATTAAGAAAGATTTTTCAAAAATTCTTCTTAGATTTTTTAAAATTAAATTTTTAAGCTGTTTTTTAAACTTTTTTTACGTTTGCATTTAAAATAATACATTGTGGGTTATAAAATTTATATCACGAGAAAGATTATAAAAAATCCTTCAAAATGAAATGTTTTTGGAATTTTTACCTCCATTTCCTGATGTTTCGTGAATTTTTAGAGATTAATTTTTAGAATTTAATTTATTAAATGCTGATCACGTGATTTCTTTTTCTGGTACTTTCAATAAATTTATCGTCACGTGCGTAACAACTAAATAGACAAAAAAAATATTTTTTTCTCTTTCTAATGCAGCAGAAGATTGGATATTATCCACAAAAAAAAAATGCATATCCCTTACGATTTTTTTATAAATATATATATATAGATAGATATATATTTTACATCAATTGTATACATTGATCATCGCATTTATTATAAATATATATATTTATTTTTTGGCATAAATTGCATACGTTGACCGTTGTATTTAATTTGAATGTACTCCGTAGCGAAGCGCGGGTTTTCAGCTAGTTGATAATAAAAAAATAATTACCTGTGGTAGTTGGTTGTGTAAGGTGTTAGCCTACAGCACACAAAGTTACCGGAGTTTGAGTCAATAGCTTGACAACAGGTTTGAACAATACACTGGCCAGCGCAGACAAATGGAACTAGGAAGCCTCGGACGTTGGCCACCAGGTGTCTCTGTCGGACAAGCTGTTGGCGCTGCTCTTTGCCTGCCCGGTATCAGGGGCACGGCGCAAGATCCGAAATACGAAAAAATTATGTGTGAAAAAGTTATCCCTGCAGTCACAAAGTAACTCCCCTCCGTCTTTCGGTATTAAAAGAAACATTTCCAGTAAACATTTCCAGTAATGGTGTTTTTTGATGTTTAAAATAGCTTGTTATAAAATATTTTGTGCATTTTATTACTTATATAATTTTATTACACACTCTTTATATGTAATATATTTCATACAAACAGAGGTTTTTAAAGGCTCCTACTATGTAGGATCCTACTACAGAGGCTGTTCACACATTTTTTAGACGATGTATATTGTATTCACAAAACTAAATTACATAAAATTCTTGTGTTTTAAATGTTCTATTTGAGATCCCTTATTCTGAACTATCTTTCGACACCGCAATTTCCAGGATAATAATGCCCTTTGAAGTGTCAGAAGAGGTATTCTATCCCATTCCTCCTGAACAGCTTTCCAGAGTCCTGTAAGGGTTTTGGGACGACGTTTGGATAATGCAGATTTTAAAAGTCCGAAAGCACCAAAATCCATAGGTGATACATCGGGAGATTTAGTAGGGATATCAGTGACGGGTATGGACTTGATACCAGTTTTTTGTTCCATTTCTTTTAGGAAATTTACAGTGGATTTTGATGTGTGACTGCTAGCTTTGTCCTGATGGAGTCTCACAGATTGATGGCACTGTGGGTAAAGCGATGTTATTTCATTCAGAAAAATTGGCAATAAAATATCTTCCTGATAGTATTTGGAGTTAATCTTGACCTTTTTTCCACTCTCTTTATTTTTAATTTGCCATTATAAGAAAAACCAGCAACAATCATGAATCCCTTAGAAAAACTTTCTTTCGAATCTTTGAACCATGTACTTGAATTTTTTCTCCCCTTTTATGATAATAAATGGCTCTTTTTTTGTTGCAATCATTTAAATGCACCCATGATTCATCTATTGTGGCAATTGTTTTCCATTTTTCTTTGGATAAGTGTTTCTCATATAGAATTCTGCAGCGTGTCCTGCTTTCAGCGATATGATTTGGAAGAAGACGATGCACATTGCGTTTTTTCGCTTTCTTAAGATTTAAATCAACGTTTATCATTTTGTTTACAGTGGACACCGAGCATTTTAAGGATTTTGCAACTGTCCTTTGACTAGGGGGATTTTCTTCTAACATTAAACAACATACCTTTGCAATATTCGAAGATGTCCGTTTTTTCCTTGGATACTTGTTTGGAATTTTGTCCTACTTGAGGCTCTAATTTGACGTTTTTTCCCTTTCTTGTTGAAGATATTACCTATCGAATCTTTAGATATCACAAAACTATGACTCTCACATAATTTTTGGATAACGGAGTATGCATATTTCTCTTCGGAAAGAGCATAAATGTAGCCTTCGAACCACTGCTTTGTTAAAAACACCATTTTGAATAAAAACAAAATTTTCAAGCCGCAGACGATAATTTTGACTTTTAAAAACATAGTACAATTGCAATTATTTCTTTTGCAGCAAACGATTTTTTACTGCCGCTTACCAAAATCGTCTAAAAAATGTGCGAACAGCCTCTGTATTTCCTCCTCGTGGGGTTTGTACTGGTTGGAGTTGTAGGAGGTACTAGAGGTCTGGAGGGTAAGAAAGCTCTACATTGTGGTGGCACCCACATTGAGAGCAATTTTTGTTCACCTAAATGGAGCTCCCATAATGAAGAAGCCAACAAATTCACCATAGATGGCGCATGTCACCCTGACAAATGCCCCCCCCCCCCCCCGCTTTAGGAAAAATAAAAACATATGTTCCGTTTTTCCTGGGTTCGTTAGGATTGAATAAAATTTCTTCAGATAGTGCACTCAAAATAAAATTTATTATTCTGTAAATTCTTCAGGCGCATAGACAAATTCAAGCAGAAAATACGTCACAACTGTTTTATATACAGCAGAAAACTCTAAAAACACAAGTCAGGATACCAGAGTCTTCAATACAATACCCACCTAACGCATTTTCAACACATTCAATTGTCAGCAGAAAAGAACTGAGTTTCAATTCCAATGTCAGATATATTTATAGACTTCCAAAGCGCCCCCCCAATCGATCAGCCAGCTAGATATCTCTAGAAGCATCTAGAAAGGTCTAGACGGAAAGTTGGCCACCATTTGACGCCATATCACCAAATGTGGTGAAATATCGTCAAATATGGCGACCAATATAAGTCACCAAATCCATCGCCAATTTGGCGATAACTCTCATATTTGGCTAATTACCATAGACTTGTAAAATTCGTAACAATATATTGCCTCAAAACTATCTGTTTTGAAAACAGTTTTGATAAATTTAAAAAGATGAATTAAAATGCACTTTTATAGGTAAGAGTTTGTAGAAAATGTTCGACATTTTCTTGAAAAATATGTAGCGGTAGTTCTATTCTTTATTCAAACTCCGCAATCTTGGGGAGTAAATGGACGAAGTTCAATTTCTCCTCTTTGTCCCGCGCTCGCCAAAAGCTCCCTTTTCGATCGTTACTGCGAAAGCCAGAGACCATACGGGTTAATAGACTATTACCGTAGATGTAGCATTTCTCTTTATAGTTATCTTTGTTACTTTTGTGTTTTCCTTTTGGCTACAGTGATCTTTGAAAACTTGCCATTGGAAATAAATTTTTTTTTCAGAAACATAGCTTCTATCATGCAATCGAGGTCTGAATAAAAAAACAATATTTTAAAAGGGCATTTAACATATGTAACTACTTATGGTAACTACTTTTAAAACATGACCATGCATAGGTAAATGTTAAGTAATAAACTTGGGTTTAATCTATTTTATAAAGAAAAATAAAACCAGCCTTTAGAGATCAGAATATCTGCATATTTGCTTACCTACAACATATTTTTCGAATTTAGTAGCTGCATTAATTATGTAATCGAATATTGTTGAATTATTTGGCTTTGCGGCCTCATGTTACCCTAAAAATTATATCAAACTATTGATTATTAAATAGTCTAAGAGTTTGTTACGCATTTTCTTCTTGCTATTTGTTATCTTTAAATAAGGTGAACTTACTATGCATTTACTATGGGTCGATAATTTTTTTTTACTATTCACTGAGTGCCAGTTATTCTATAAATTAATCAAAATTTATCTGTAGATAATATATGTGTTCTAAATTGCAGTTTTAATTGTCTTAATTACTCCAAAATTATTAATCAGTATGTTTTGAGATCAATTCTTTTGAGTTTAATTGCAATTATAAACCATATTATTGTGCGCTTAATTCTTTTTAATTAAGTTGCAATTAATCAATGTTGAATGCCAAATTCCTCTAAATTTAGTTTTAAGTTCAAACTACTGATTATCAAGTATTCTAAAAGTTTAATATGCATTTTCTTCCTGCCGTTCGTTATCTTTAAATAAGCTAGTAGGTAATAGGTTTCAGTAGGGGCAACTAAAAAATTCCAACAATTTCTATTCTATGGGTGATGAAACTGTTGCCGGTGAAAATACACTGAAGTGCCACTGAATTAGGGATAGCAAAGCCTATGCAAATTGTGTAGCGCTGCGCATCATGTATGCGCAAGTGAGGGCGCTGTGGTAACTGCATATATAGCGCGTACTGTGGTTGTTCTGAATTAGTTGTTGGAATTGCCAGTATGGGTAAACTGCCTAATTTAGACGCCTTCGATCGCGGACAAATCGTAGGTGCGCGACGCATGGGCCATTCAATTTCCGAAATCGTCAGACAGCTAGGATTTTCAAGGTCGACAGTGTCAAGAGTATACCAAGAATACATGGATGGTGGAAAAAAACTAGCGATCGGGCAAACTGCAAAGGACAATTAGCCTTGACAGTGCGTGGTGAGAGACGGCTCAGGCGTATTGTACGTAGCCAGCGAAGCCAAACATTAGCTCAAATTATCACCCAGTTTAATGACGGTGCCAGTCGTACAGTCAGTAAACTGACTGTGCAACGCTCGCTTCACCGTATGGGTTTCGGGAGCCGTCGACCTACGAGAGTACCATTGCTCTATATTCGCCATCGGGCTGCACGTCTTGCCTGGGCAAGAGAGCACAGAGACTAGAGTGTAGAGGACTGGAAACGAGTAGCATGGAGTGATGAGTCTCGATTCCGAGTACTTAACGCCGACGGGAGGCTGAGAATATGGCGTCAGGCTCATGAAGCTATAGATCCTGCATGCCTGGCTGGAACTGTACAAGGGCATGGTGGCTCAATCATGGTCTGGTTTTTTTTTTTTCGTGGCACAGTTTGGGATCTGTGGTGCGTGTACCAACCTCCCTCAATGCAATTCGGTACGTAGAGTTGCTGGGTGATCACCTCCATCCGTTTGTGATGTTCCGTTATCCGCACGGTAATGGAGTTTTCCAGCAAGACAACTGTACCTCTCACAAGTCCCGGTTGGCTACTGGCTGGTTGGATAAGCATTCCTCTGACTTCTCTGTCACGAATTGGCCACTTAGAAGCCCAGACTTAAATCCTATTGAGCATCTTTGGGATGTTTTGGAACAAGGCGTGAAAGGCCATCACACAGCACCAAAGAACCTTACTGAATTATGGACAGCTTTAGCCAATATTTGGTAAGCCATTCCCGTGGAACGTTTCCAGAAACTTGTTGAATCTATGCCTCGTCGTGTGGCAGCCGTTATCAAGGCCAGAGGAGGCCCAACTCGTTACTAGGTAGGTATCCGTAATTCATTGGCACTTCAGTGTAGATCATGTTGGTTTATATAGGACCGCGCTCAGTGGTGATTATTTAGTTGCTTACAATAGATCTGATCGTGGCAAATCATAGACAGCGTGTATGGCTAGTCCGATTCACGAGGAGTTGGCAACATATATTTTCTTTTATCTTTGCTCCCTTCGTTCAAGAAATTTAACGAATATCAATAATTCACTGTTCGAACCGAGGTAATGAACGTTATGAGACGTGTTCGTTTGTCGGGGAGTCACCACGATTAAACTCCGTTTAGAAACCCATTGTTTCGGGAGCAAAACGGTTGGAATAACAATTCATTATATTGCAGCACTTCTCATTATTCTGGGCAATATTATTATTCAAGATTTTCTCCGGGGCAAATAGAAAACCCCTTGCAACCTGGAACTCCGACCACACAAGAGGCTTGGGATAACGAGTCAGAAGCTTCACCCTTTTTATCTTTGTAATAAAATATATGTATATTTGTTTAAAACAAATTTACTTAAAATTTATTACAAAAAAAAATGTTTGTAATATGTATTTTATTTCAATAAACTTGCAAATTTTTAATGAAATATTTTTGCTTACCTTAAAGTAACAGATAATCTTTCCTGCGGTGGTATAGTCAAACGTAATTTTGTATTTTGGTAAGAAATTCTGGGCCCCGCTAATAACAACAGGTTGTCGAAACTTTCAACGCTCATCCGAAAGTAGTTGAAAAGTTTTGTTGGGTGTACTCTTAAATCTTCAAATAATTTATAAAATTGCTCATCAAATAATCTCCTACTTGTTATTGGATGGACCCAAAATCTTCTGTGGTTTTGTTTACGTTTTCGCCGTAGAGCGAGGGCACAAACACATGCAGCTTCCACGAAATCCAGTTTCAGACTGAGTGTAAAGCAACTATTTAGTGGCCAGTGTGCGGCTGCCGAAGGTATTCGGCAACTTTCAAGTGACTAAACTGTTTAATCGCCAAAATTAAAAGTTGCCAGTGGGCCCCTGGCCTTACCATATTAATACGTCCTAAACTGTAGTTTTGATTGTGTCTTAATTACGCCAAAATTATTAAGTATTAATCAAAATATTGTGAGCTCAATTCCTTTGTGTTTAATTGTAGTTATATTGTTCCTAATGCTCCCTGTCCAGAAGATCCAGGCCATGTTCATATAGGCTTCGGGGAGCGTAGTAAAGCTCCAGTTTTATAATAGCACCACAAGGGTCGGCGTCCGACTTGGCTAGGTGCCACCATAATTTTGATCGAGCACCCCCAGGAGCGACATCTGGGGGATCGTACTTTCCCCACCCACTGACAACATAAGACTTTCCTGCCGACGGATTTCACGTGTCTATATGCGGCTTTATGACGATGAGACACGATGATATTTAACTACGCCTGTCGGGATTCGATCCGAGCACCCTCAGTACCGAAATCCGACATGCTAGTGATAGGCTACCTCGGGCCCAATTGTAATTATAAACCCTATTATTGTGCAATTACTTCTTCTAAATCCAGTTGATATTATAAATCACTGTTGAGTTTCTAAATTCTTCTAAATTAAGTTTTCATTACTAACTCTGCTGTTAGTCGTCAATTTCTTCCAGTGTCGCAAATGAAAACCATACGATACTTGATAATTCAAAATTTTGTCGCAAGTATTAATCATTTCTGCCTGCTAAATTCCTCTCGATATAATCTCCGTTACTAATCATGCTATTGTATGCTAATTTACTCCCAAAGTCGCGAATATGAACCATATGATACTTAATGCCTCAAAGTCGGACGCGAATAGTAACCAGATTACTGACCACTTAATCACACAAGGTTTATTTAGTTAAATCAACAATTTAGTTAAAGCAAGAATAAAGTGTTCATTATATATTTTCAGGTTTAGAATTTTATGCCTGAAGAAATTTCTAAAGTTTACTATAAGTCTGACCTAAGCATAACTTTTGCTAAAATCAACAATTAAGGGTCCATTATATAGGTTCAGGTTTAGAGTTTTATGCCAGAAGAAATTTTGAAAATTTGCCATGAGTCTGAACTAAGCATAACTTTTGTTAAATGAGCGATTAAGTGTTCATTATGTATTTCCAGGTTTAGAATTTTAAGCCAGAAGAAATTTCTAAAGTTTACTATAAGTCTGATCTAAGGATAATATTTTTTATTTCTGAGCTTAAGATAATTTTGGATGCAGAAACCCATTATCGATAAAAATTAATGTGCCGCATACTAGATGAACCTTCACAGAATAATGAAAGATTCAATAACTTTTGAAATGTATTTTCAGCACCGAATGTATTTCATTCTCTTTTCCATACCTCTTCTATTCATCGCGAGAGAATTATACAACATTCATTCCGCATTCACCCTGAACGATCTTGTTTCCTTCAGAAAAATGTTAATAACGAATCTACTTAAGGCATCCGGTATTATGAATGGGGCATTACTTACCCAAATGCTTATGAAAAATGCTAAGTTTCCATTCACTGGGAAGAAAATTACCAGATGCCTCTGTAGCAGTGCGCCTTATCATTATCTCCAATACGGCTTTCCAATCATAATGAAAACTATCGCGCTCGTATCGAAGTTATTGGTTCGAATGATATGCGAGATGCGGGGTATTATGTTCACTTCTGTTCGGGTACGTGACGCAATGAACTGAATCGTTTCAGATCATTCTCTTTTGATCAAGTCATTTGCAAACATCAAAGGATTCTGTACTTATTATTTATTTTAATATCGATAAAAATGGGTCTTTGTATTATACCAGTATTTTGTTATGTAAATTTCTTTACTTTTGCCATTCCATAGTAACTTTGTGATTGAAATTTAAATCGGGTGAAGTAACTCGTTTAACCTCAGGGGGATAGTATGCAAAATGGTTCCACCCTCCCCCCCCCCCCGAAATGTAGGTTATTCCTCCATTATATATATGTTAATGAAAAGTTGAATCAGTCTTCAATTATGTTCCGCCATGCGATGACCGAAGGTATTATAGGGTGCTGGCATTAGGTACCAGAGTCTGTGGGTTCGAGTCCCACTCATAGCATGGATAGTTCGGAATTAGTTTGAAGTAGTAGGTACCGGTCTAATTAGCCTTCGTGTGACCGTAGCGGTCTCAAACAACAAACCAACCAGTTATGTTCGAGTCAGGCAATGTTCCCCCTCCCCCCACACACTTACGAGCCACATTTTTCTACCTATGTGCTGTTAGGCCTGGACTCCACTTCACCAGAAAACGCGACAGAAACAGAAAACAGAATCGGAAAATCTACGCACTTCCGGTTTTTTCCGTTTCTGCCCAGCAGAATGACGGCGGAAAACACAGTTGAAAATGTTGAACTTTTCTGTTTCCGTCCGCGGATTCCGCGTGTATGACAGCCAATAGGAATGCGTCTTGATCCACGAAACACAAAACAGCAATGGCGTCTCGGTTTGACATGGAAGCGTTTATTTATGAAGTTGGGGCTTACCCATTTCTACCATCACCTCCATAACTTCAAGCTAAATAAGTCAAACAGTAAATTCTACTAGAATAATTTGTTGGAATAATGATTTTCTATTACCAGATAATGGATTTAGTGCAAACTGATCTGTAATCCTAAGATGTCACTTTGTAAAGGTCTGATATTTTTAACTATCCAAATATTATAGAGATGATATACACTAAACATGACAACTAAAACCCTCAGTAATATTTTGTCGAAGTTTCTATTACATACTATTTGTTATGCACTACTGTTTTTTCAACAAGACTGTTTTTTCAGAACTCCTGATCGGTAGATCTATAATTAAGGTGTTGTGAATACCATGTTTTTCCCTTTCTTGGAAAATCTTTCGAACCCAGAATCGATGTTTTCTTTTTTTTTTTGCTTCAGAGGTTCTAATTAAAGACAGCAGACTTAGAAAGTTCAAACTCGCCATAGCAAAATCTGTGTCGTTTTCCATACTTTCTTGAGCTTAAGTATTTTATGTCCGAATCACAGCCAATGTAAAACAATAAACAAAAAAAAAAAAACGACGACAGATGGCGCCAGCTGAGCGGAATCTGGTGAATTGGAGTACAGAAAGAACGGAATCTCAGCAGAAACGGAAAAAAGAAAAAAATTCCGTTTTCTGTTCTGTTTTCTGTCTCTGGTGAAGTGGAGTCCTGGCCTTATGTATAAGGGACTCTTCACAATACATGCACCGAAGTCAGCGTTGCTGGAATTGAAAAGAAAGTTTTAAACCAGTCACAGAGATGAACTCAATCAGTCACGAACTTTTCGAGATATTTGATTGATTGGAATATTATTGACAGGAGATATATTGACGCTAACGGTTGGAATGTGAAGACCCCGTTCATCAGCACGTAACAGATTGAACAGGTAGTTATCGGTCACCACTTTTATTTCTCATTGATGCAAAAATTTCGAGGAATGCTGAACTTTGAAAATATCTAGTATGTATTAGAATTAACATTATTATAATTTTTTTTAAAAAAAGGTAGTACGCCACAATTATTTTTTGTAAGGAGATTTATCTTTAAGTTCGCTTACCTAACGACATTTTATGTAATCTTAGAAAACTGTAATCTAATGAAAATGCAATTATTTTACTTCAAAGAATTATTTATTTAAATTATTTTACAACTATTTATTTAAAAGAATGATTAAAAAACATTCGTTTGACAATTTCTTGAAGAAACAGTAAACCTAGGTACAGAGCAGTTATATCTTTAATTATTTAGTAAATAGTTATTTTAACTTTAGTACATAACTTTAGTTAAACTTTACAAATATACAAGTGAAATTCGCGTTTGCTTCGAATTTTATGTCTCAGAATTAAAATGTCTTTTCTTCGGGAAACTAAAGTTTTTGAAATCTTTATTGTCTTTTGAGAAGTTATTTTACACTTTAAAATTACATTTACATAACACGTTTTCTTTTGAAAATGACGTTCAAAATAAGGAAACTAAGGCGAAAAGGGTGTGACGAATTAAATGAATTCCTCCAATCAATTAAAATCCTCCCCACCCTAAAGAAAATAACAATTCTCAAACCGGAGGAGAAATCATCCCCAAGGCAGACCAGACTCCACTCGCACGCAACAGGTGGTGTCTAGCTCAGAAGATTGAGCTCAACAGAAGTGGTGCCAGTCTGTCGCGGAAATTAACACTAGTGCTGAATGATGCTTTCGCCATGGTTCGCCAGATTAATGACGAAGGACTCGGGGACGCAACATCGTAGGCATCTTGGCGCGCGCGGTTTGAGCAGATAAAAAGCCTCAGATCTGACATGACCGTTGAAAGAGCCAATGGGAAAATATACGAAATTTCCTCGACGGTGACGCCAAGTTCGGAGACCAGGAGATGAACTTTTGGAAATAGTTAGTTAGCCGTAAATTCTCGAGCTAAGAAGCAGAACTCTGGCCAGCGGTCTTGACTGATATGCGAGGGCCCAATAGGACTCGTTTCGCCGACTTATAAAGTCAACGTGATTTCTCGAAAAGAGAAATATAAGCTTAAGTCTGATAAGATTGTTTTTGGAAGATATCTCAACGAGAGATTCTGTCCTGATCATCCAGATCATATTTTCAATTCCACGCAGTCATCCTCTCTGCAGGAGAAGCTAATCGAGGACCCAGTCGAACTCGAGACTATTTCGTTAAGAAAATTCATCTGGGAGCCCATCTCAACGGACTCATTTGACTGTATTAGATGAGATCATCGATTTTATCCTGTAACCCGTTTCTTACTGTATATCACCTCTTTATTTTCTTCAGCTGATTTAGAAATAAATTAGTACTTTTTAAATTAATTGGCTCAATACGTTACAAGGGATGCTTTTCTTTACTAGCTTTTACGATTTACATTATCTTTTGAAAATGCCATATAGGAATAGTAAATCTCTTAAAATGAGGATAAGTTTCGGCTCAGTCTGTTGATAACAACAGATTTATGAAATACTAGCTGAAAACCCTACTTCGCTACGGAGTACATTCAAATTACATACAACGGTCAATGTATGCAATTTATGCCTATATATATATATATATATATATATATATATATGTAATAAATACAACTATCAATGTATGCAATTGATATAAAAAAACGCAAAAATATATTTATAAAAAAATCGTAACTGATATTTTTATAGACAAAATAATGAAGAAAATTAAATCTAATAGAACATACTAAAGAATATAGTACAGTTTGAGGAACATTTCTTTTACCATATTTTAATATTTTTTTGGATAATGTCCAATCGTCTGCCACATTAGCAAGAAAAAAATATTTTTTTTTTTGTCCATTTCGTTGTTATGCACGTGACAAAAAATTAGTTTAAAGTATCATAAAAAGAAAAGAAACCACGTGGTCAACATTTAATAAAGTAAATTCTAAAAATTAATCTTTAAAAATTCACCAAATATCAGGAAATGGAGGTAAAGATTCGAAAAAGATTTCGTTTTAAAGGAATTTTATGATCTTTCTCGTGATATAAATTTTATAACCCTCAGATTATTATTTTAAATGCAAACTTTAAAGAATGTTACAAAAACATCTTAAAAATTTAAAGAAATATAAGAATTTTTCAAAAATCTCTGTTAGTGCACCCCTACACTATAAGAATTGCCATGCAAAATATCAGCCCTTTAGGTCCAGCGGTTTGGTCTGTGCGTTATATGTCAGTCAGTCAGTCAGTTACGGAACTGTTTTATATATATATATAGATTATATATATATGAAATCTATATGTTATATATGTTAAATTTATATATATATAGATTATATATATAGATTTAACTAACTCTATCTATTATTAACTCTATCCACTTTTACTTTTGAAATTACGTTCAAAATAGGGAAATTAAGGCGAAAAGGAATGCTTTTCTTTACTAACATTTACTTTTTATATTATCTTTTGAAAATGACATATAGGAATAGTAAATCTCTTAAACTGAGGATAAGTTTTGATATCTCCTGCAGTCAATAACCACAGAATTATGAAATATATTTAATTAACTCTATCAAACACTATTCATCAACGTGATACATCTGTTTAACGAAAGAAAATTAAAACTTATTCGCAATGACACAAAACGTCCACTGCTTTATTCCGGAATTATATCAATAACGTACCTGCGAAAGACATTGAGTGTTATGAATGGAATAATGCTTTCCTTCATGCAATATGCATTTGGCGGGAATAGAAACTGCTAAACAGCCCATTCACACTGGGACGAAATTATTAGATATCTTGGGAGTAATGTAACATTGAATACCTCCGATGCTCCCTCCCTTTTATGGTGAAAAATGGTAAAGATGCCATCGCAGATTTAATAATTCAAATTATATGCATGGTGGAGGGCATTGTGTTCTCTCGTGTTCAGACATTTGATGCAATAAAGGGAATAATTTCGGGACTTAATTATCTTTTATGCACGTGGAAGTCACTTACAGCCACCGTTCAATGCCTTTTGAAAACTGCCTATTTTCATATCGAGCATAATGAATCTGCATTTGTTATTCAAATGTTGCTCAACATTTTGCATCCGGTTACCATTTTTGAGCTAAGGAAGCGTATGACTGAAACCTATTGTTTGTAAATCAGTTTGTTTAGGGAGAAAACTTATTGGATTTGAGTATTTTAAAGGGGGAAACGCGTCTGAGGATTTGCAGATGAGGAAAACTAATTATTGAGGATTTCATTGAAATGTGAACAGGAAATTCTTGCTTAGATTATTATAATATATTCTGTATAATATATTTAAATAAAGTTCTTGTCTCTAATAAAGATATAATTATAGATTCATTAAAGTTTATGGATCCGTTAGGATTATAAAAAAATATTCAAACCATATTAAAAAATCATAAAAATCATTTAAAATTTTAAACCTTTTGTCTCCGTAACGGACAGTTCAATTCCCAACTTTAAAAATTACACATAAACATGCTTTTTATGGTAAACGACTACTTATATGATAAAACTTACTTAAATGACTTATTATATTGCATTTTGTTTTCTGTTGATACATATAAAACACCATCCAAAGGATCGATACGTCATTATAAAGATCTAAACGAATTTACTTAAATAAATCACTTCAATCATTCACTCTTACTCATGTTACTATCTCTTATATGCTTCCGATATTATGTGCTTTAACGTTAAAAGTTAAATACAGTGTTGTCTACCTGGTTCGTTATATCCGACAATATATTGTGACACTTATAACATGTAATGGTGAAATTAGGTAAAAGCTCCATCTTCAGTCCAGAAACATACAACAACCTAGAGTAAACCGCATCCTAGGTATTATAAAATACAAAAGAATAAATACATAAAATACATTGAAAGATGTGTTTCTCAAACTGTACTATATTAACTGTACTATATTCTTTAGTATGTTCTATTAGATTTAATTTGAATATTTTCTTCTACATTACTTTGTGGATATAAATATACACTGCTGGCCACTGAAAATGCAACACCCTGAAGGAAACATGCAAATAACATGAAATTTACAACATGCATTAGCGGAGGTGAGATATGCAAATGATTAGAATTTCAGCGCAGACGCACATCACGCGCGCCTGTGGCGCCACTTCAAAGCGCTATTTAAGGCTTGGAGATTTCGACGATTTCAAGTTCGGCAATTGTGTTTTTCTTGGGGTTTTTTCAAAAAAACGATCAATTATGCCTCGTCGAAAACAGCGATCTTCTTTTGATCAAGTATCCGAGTTCGACAGAGGAAGGATAGTGGCCTACCGATATTGTGGATTATCTTTCAGGGAAATCGGTAGTCGTGTTGGACGAAACCAAACAACTGTAATGCGGATAGGTGATCGTTGGATGCAGGAGGGTACGACGGACCGGCGTGTTCGATCACACCCACCTCAGCGCACCACTTCACGTGATGACAGGCAAATTGTGCGCATGGCAGTGACGGATCACTCAGTCACATCACGAACCATAGCACAGCACATGCAGTCTGTATCGCATCATCCAGTGTCTGCGCGTACCATTCGACGCTGTTTACAGGAGAGTGGTCTGTCCGCAAGACGTCCATTGCTTTGTCTACCCTTGACGCAGAACCACAGACGTCTCCGCAGCCAATGGTGCCATGACAGAAGGATGTGGACGGCAGAATGGAATGAAATTGTCTTTACTGACGAGTCACGCTTCTGTCTGCAACACCACGATGGTCGCATTCGAGTCTGGAGACACCGTGAAGAGAGGATGCTGAACAGCTGTGATATGCACAACCACACTGGTCCTGCACCGGGTATTATGGTATGGGGCGGTATTGGATATCACTCTCGCACACCTCTAGTACGCATTGCCGGTACTTTAAACAGCCAGCGCTACATCTCCGAGGTGTTGGAGCCAGTTGACCTTCCTTACCTTCAGGGCTTGCCCACAGCCATATTTCAACAGGATAATGCGCGACCACACGTGGCACGCATTGTCCAACGGTTCTTCTTCAATCGCCAGATTGAATTGCTTCCCTGGCCGCCTCGCTCTCCGGATCTTTCGCCGATAGAAAACATGTGGTCCATGGTTGCTCTACGATTGACCCAGATTCAATCCCCAGCTGCCACAGCAGATCAACTTTGGCAACGTGTGGAAGCTGCTTGGTCTGCTGTACCCCAAGAACTCATCCAAAGTCTCTATGAATCAATGCCGAGGCGTGTGGCAGTGGTGATCTCCAGCAATGGCGATTACTCTGGCTACTGATTTTGGCAGGAACCACACTTCACAGAAGTCTATAAATTTAATCATTTGATACTTGGTCAACATGTTATCGACAAAATAAATTTTGTTGTGATATCTCTTGTCTTTCTTGGTGTTGCAATTTGGGTGGCCAGCAGTGTACGTTACGATTTTTTTTAATAGTTTTTTTTGTTTTTTTACACCAATTTCATACATTGATCGTTGCATTAAATTTGAATGTATTCCGTAGCGAAGTACGGGTATTCAGCTAGCATGTGCATAAAAGTCAACAGAACTAGTTTTAAAAATTTCATGTGGATTTATCTTATAAAAAGAGCCAATTTGTAACAAAACATCTTATTTCTTTTTCATCAGCTAATGCACATTAATACTTACGGTACTAAGATAGTTTCTCCTTCCATTTTAAACAGACCTGGAGTAAAAACATCTATCTGTTTAAATGTAATAATATTTGCTTATTCGATATGTTTGACAAGATCTTGTTAAACAGAACATAAGGAGATAGTTAAATAATTTAAAATAGGAATTCTGATGCTGGATTACAATCCTTTCAATCTCATTGAGCGAGGATTAGTGAAACTTCAATTATCTTATTAAAAACTATAGAAAAAAAAACTATTGTGAAGACGTAACAGAACTAATTCCCCAATGGCATGATGAAAAATACGTATATTTTCTATGAATAATATATTTCAAAACCATTAACAATTTCAGTACCATGGTTCTCTCTTCATATCGAGCAAAGTGAATATTCATTTCATGAGCTTGTTTCAATAAGAATAAACTACAAGATAAAAATAAGTTTTTATATACCATGTTTTTAAATTTTCTGCTGAATCATATAAACTTGACAATTCTATGTATTAATAAATACTTTTTAAAAAATTATTTGATGAATTATCCCATCAACTTGAAAGAAAATGAAGTGAATTGGAAGTTAACTTGCGTTTAACTTTTCGTTCCCATTCCGGCCGACAGATGGCTGCACCAGTCTACAAAACAAAATGAACTGAAAATAGTAAAAACATGGTAAAAATCTGCTTAAAGATGGCTAAAAGTATTAAAAAATGCATTGTCATCGTGTTCTGAGCTATTCTAAAAGTTTCAAATGTCTAGCTAGTCGGGAAGTTAGTTAAAAAATTATTGCAAGATTTGTACTGGACAAACAACAGCACACACAAACAAGAAAGCAAGTTAATAAAAATATGGTAAAAAGTAAGCCAATATCATAGTAACATAACATTTTGCATTGTTCAGTGTCAGGAACTGCAAGATTTTAAGCCGTCCAATCATGACAGGGAAATTCCTAGCTATCTTTGAAGTGGAAACAGTTTGATTATATCCGAAACATACAATTTTTCTCTTTGTCGGCAAGACTATAAGTTTATTTGTTCAAGTTTTTAGTGCAATAATGGAAATCATTTCAAAAGTTAATTACCATTTATGAATGTGGAAATCCTTAATGGACTCCTACAACCCCTTTCCTAGCTGCTTATTTTGACGTCTAGCGTGACGATTCATCGTATTATGTCTGTATATGTTATGTAAATTGTGGGACATTTTCCATCGCTTCGTCATTTTGGGAATGCAATAAAAGTCGGGTGTTCCTGCTCGTTTTCCATAAATCATTTAGTTAAATGAAAGAAGTAGCAAATTTTCAGAATTTTCCAGGATTCAACTAATGTTTTAAAATAAAAATGTTCAATTTATATCTATAGTTTGTTTAAAAAAATATATTTTTCAGTTGATCTGTTATAAAATCTATGAAACAGAAAACGATTCCAATGTGAATAAAATAATTATGTTTCATATGAATTACAGCTTCAACCCTCCGGGGAATGCTTTCCACAAGTTCTTGTATGACGGCTAGTGGTATTCCACTCGGCTTGTAGACATGTAAGTTCCTTCGCCGATTTTGGACGGTTTTTGCACCCTTTAATTCGGCAATTCAACTCGTCCCAGAGGTTCTCGATAGGGTTCAGGTATGGACTCTGGGCCGGCCAGTCCATTCGGTTAACCCCATTGTCACCATACCAATCCATGGTGGATCTCGCAACGTGGCAGCTGGAGTTGTCGCACTTGGAAGTAACATAGGTCCAACGCGTAAAACTACCACAACGAAGGAAGCACACTGTCATCCAAAATAGTGCAGTAGGCTCGGCGTTGAGCTTACCATGAATTGGGACCAAGGGTCCTACTCCATATTAAGAGAAATACCCACAGAATATAATTCCACCTCCGCCGAACTTTATTGTGGGCACAATGCATTCTGGCAGGATGCGTTCTCCAGGCAGACACCAGACTCAGACCCTGTCATCTGAACGGTACAGGGTGAACCTTAATTCTTCGCTCCAGAGAACCCTTTTCCACTGATCTACGGTCCACTTTCGACGTGCTTTGCCTTAACCGATCAGTGTGGTTGGACTTTGTGACCAAAGGCTTATGAACGACAGCACGACCATGAAAACCAAGCAGATAGGCTTCCTTACGGATGGTATTTCATCGAAACAGCACTTCGGGATGCCTGTTGAAGCTCCTAGAATATATGGGCCATCTGTTGGGTGCGGTTCTGCCGAATTTCTCTGGACAACACCCGTCGATCTCTATCTCCCAGTTTCGTGGGTCTGCCGACTCGGGGCACATTCCGACAATCACCGGTCACCTTCCACTTCTGAATCACATAAGCCACTGTCGATTTTGGGTAATTCTGCTCTCTAGATGTCCCTTAAGTATCGGCACTTTCTGTGATATTCGACGATTACACCTTTCTCGAAATCAGCACTTCAAGACCTCTTGCATGCGACTAATGCCAATGTTGTTTCCTACACGATAATTAACGGTGGAGGGCGTGACTTATATCAGGACCACAGATATCGTCATTTGCGTGTGTATCCAAATACTTATTGGTAGATAATGTATACTTTATCATGTTTCGCACATTATTTTATGTCTTATTACCTAGAATTTCTAGAAATTAAAATTTTAAAAGCAAAGATCGTTATATATTTGTGCAACTAGATCTTAAAATTAAGAAAGAGAATTATATAACTTATTTTTCGAAATTTTTCAAAACTTACAAAAATTGGACGTTTAAATGTGGATTTTTATTTTTAAATAAATCATAAACCGATAAAAACTGGCATTAAAATATTCCTGATGGATTTCACTACATGTATCATATTTAATTCGAGGACTCCAAGCACATTGATTAGCTTGCTGATTAATTACTTTATCATGTTTCACGTATCATTTTGCATCATATTATCTAGAATTCCTAACAGTTAAATTTTAGCCATAGAGACCATTAAATCTAGTAAATATGTCACTTTGCAAATTCGTGAAACTAAAACTTAAAAATTAATAGCAAAAAATCACTAACTTATATATTTCCTTTAAAAAAATAATTACAATCTATAAAAAATTGGATTCTTCGTTGAAGAATTTTACTGTTTTATAAATCATGAGAAATATGAAAAAAAGAGAGTTTTTACCCAGTAGAATTCACGTAAAAGCATTCCTATCAGTTCAAAGTTACAGTCAATGTAATTTCAGTTTCCTATTTAAAAATTAACCGTTTTAACACTCGAAATATTTTCTCTAAACTATAATTTTAAGTGATCCATTTTTTTTTCTTTCAAACTTTAATACAAAGTATCGGATGAGTATTTTGCAGGGGTGTGCATGATTTCGATATATATATTTCGTATAATTTTACAAATAATTTAGTCTTCATTTAAAAATTTATAAAAATACCATTTTCATTTTTTGAATTAAGATAAGGTTTAAATATTGTTCTTGTATAGTGTTTATATACCTATATATAAAAATCGTAGTTTTAAAATACTTTAGTAGATGATAAGTGAGTATTAAATTTTAAAGAAATCTAAATTTTTCATAAGTAGTTGCTCTGTGACTTCCAAAGATTTTAGGATTAGATGTTTAATTATGGGACCAAATAACAAAGAAAAGATTCATTACTTCTCTATTTAAATTGTAGAATTAAGAAAGCACGACAACTCATGAGACTATTATATAGAAACTGCACAGGATTTCTGACATGAAGATAATATTACAAGACGAAACCTAAGTAATAGTTTCTCACCCCACTTTAACCACTTCTAACTGATCTTCTTGACACGTGGCACTGACCATTTAAATCAAATCTCAATTCCTCGCTCAGATACATGGTGTTGTAACGTTTTTTACCGCCCTTTAAAACTATCTTTTTCATATGGGATTTTTCCCCTAAGAGCTACGCGTACCACATAAATGTGGATACTGCCCCTTCACTGTGGCATTTTATTCAGCGAAAGCCTATTTTTTAGAGCTAAGAACGCGCCCCTTCGTTTTCATTGAAATTCCGATCTGTGGGGGAGAAGGGGTTGGTTTCCCAGCAGTACCCAGCTAGGCTGGTTTTTCGCCTTCCCAGACACACACGTACTCTTTGTCGTTCACAGATTTTCTCGCCTCTTCACGAGCGCTCTTCGCCAAATTTGGCAGACTTTCACACAGATGAAAAACTCATCAGCCACCTGCAAGGGACATCTTCCCAGAACGGTCGGACAGGACAGAGAGGGTGCTTTTCAGAATACCTAACACTGCGAACACACATTCGCGAAACAGAGAGCGAAGTGTAGGGGAAAGCAGTGATTTATTGGTCCCGTCGCTGAGAGGAGGTTTTTTGGTGTCCCTCGTGCCTTTGATCGTTCGTACTCATACCGCCCCGGAGAGTGGTTTTAAGACGAATGATCAAAGCGTCGAAATACCTCCCCCACGTTGGGGGGGGGGACTAATAGACACCGAAATGTGTGAAGAGGCGACGGGGGGAGCTGATTCGCTTGTGTGTAGATACATCTTAAGATGAATTGACAGTTTGACTTGGAAAATGGTGCTGTTTGCATGGGGACTCAAGACTCATCCACCGGTCTTCATAGTCGCATAGAATGACAAACATTCTGTATTTTTTTTTTGGGGGGGGGCATTAAGCCATTTTCATCATATTCCCTCAAAATACAAATGTTCCATGGTTCATAATTTTTTTTCGTCATTCCTTGTTTTTTCCCTTTATTGATGTCATTTTTTTTTCCAGATGACGAATTCCGAAGCACTCTACTGTAATTATGTTAGCTACCTGTTTTTAATATAATATCGCATATGGTTCCAACAATTTTAGTCCACTTATTTCTGGCTATAAGTTAACTTCTTTACTCCTTTCAACCTCTCTTATTCCCCCTCGCACGAGTGAAAATTTATTATCATCTTTCCCTACTTTAGTTTTACGGTCGTTGTTAGGATCAAACTCCCTTACTCTTACTTTTCGGGTACCCGTTTCATGGCTGTGATTACTTACGAAAACAACCGGGTGATAGTGACGGCAGAAAAGTAACATAGGAAAAAAACCTTGTTAGGAAAAAAAATACAATTATATAATATATTGACCTTCCTTTCTATTGGGGGAATTTTCCACTAGTCACAAAATGAGAAAGTGAAAAATAAAACTCATATCGGTTGAATGAATTTTAAGATGTTCCTTATCAAAAGGATAGGGAACTGAAGAATAGCGAAGATATTTAGGTTTAGTTTCAGTAGAATATTATGTACTCTTAAAGTTTCAACCGCAGTTGTAAAATTTCAATTTAAAGGACATCGCTACAACTGTGATCACTAGATTTCAACACAGGAACCATGAAAACACCCACGATTATTTATTATTAGATCACACATTAGTTACAAAATCTAGAAATCTACATAAATAAAGCGAAGTGTCTCGATGTATGTATGTATCGTATACAAATCTACATTTCTTGACAATCTGGTTTAAACTTCGTATACTTATGTTTTGAAGCCTTAGGATAATTCTAAGATAAGTTTGGAAGCTTTAAAATAATTATAAATAAATACAGTTTTTTTAGAATTAACATCCAATACGTGCGCATGCGCAGTTCTTATGAATGATTGATTCCAACAGATGAAATATTATTAAAAAACTTTATTTATTTATAATTATTTTAAAGCTTCCAAACTTATCTTAGAATTATCCTTAGGCTTCAAAACATAAGTATACGAAGTTTCAACTAGATTCGTCAAGAAATGTAGATTTGTATACGATATATACATACATACATGCATACGTACATACATACATACATAGAGACACTTTGCTTTATTCATATAGATAAAGAGGTTTTCTATATTATAAATAATCACAAAATTATTGAAATCGAGTGCTGATTGATTTTAAATAACGAAACAGTCGGACTCCGATCCTTGTGGTGCTATTAAAAACCGGAGCCGCACCTTCATCGCCAATAGCCTTCGGGACTTGATCTAATGTTTCAAGTTGGTCAAGGGGCATAAGCAACAACAACAAATAACGAAAAAGCCGAAAATAATGTTTTGTAAACAGCACAGTACAATTGCTGTAATTAATAATCTTATTAAAAAAATTTGTCTTTTCTATTGATTAACTAACTGGCCCGGCAGTTTCGGAAGGAATATATATTAGGGGGGAGTGAAAAATGCAATTTTGCCAAATTCTTTCCTAATAGCGAAAATAATTTGACCCCACCGTTCAAAACCCGTATCCTAAAATATTTTTTATTTATTTTGAGTCTATCTACCAGCGCATTTGATTTGAATTTCTCCAAATCTGATCCAATTTCTATTTGCAATATCATTTGTAACCGCGAAAGAGCGAGAAAGCAAAAATTAATTAAGTAACCAAAGAGCGGTTTTTTTTACAATCATATATGTGTGTTCGGGTCAATGTCCTTGGGCGGTCATTACCCCTCTGCTCGCGCGTATGTGCAAGCACACGCGCCATACACACTTCTTTGGTCAGAATCAGTGATTTCCAACGATTATTGTTCACAGTTCGGTCGTAACTAGAATTTCGTTTGCTAATTGTTACAGAGTTGAATATGGATAAAACATGAAAAGCTTCTAGTTCTTGTATTTTTGGCAACATTGAAGAGGTGAAAGGTAATATGTTACCTACGTATAAGGAGGTCATGAAATTTTATATTTTTGTAAGATTTCAGCTAAAGCTAAAATCGGATACTCGAAGGGAGCCAGATGTTTTACATATTACTGAAATTGTTGCGGTGAGAATCGAAACTATATGGCAAAAAGCTTCAATTCCAAGCGTATCCCACACCTGCATTATACAGTTGATAAAAGCTTACCATTCGAAATATAAAAAATTGATAAAATCTTGGAAACGATTGACTGACGATAAAAAAGATTTCCATACCCATAGTAACAGACTATTTGATATCTGTTCTTGTAAGTGCAAAGATTTTCTACAATGTAAGTGTCCAAAAGGAACAAAAGTAGCGAAAGAAGAAAAACTTTTTTGACTGATCAGAGGACTGAAAGAAAAATGATTATTGGTGGTATAGACTTTTCACAAACGAAAAAAATAGAAAAACGAAATGGTAGAAATAGAAAGTTAGAACTATATTATGCTTCTGTGACAAATACAGAGAAACGCAAGAATACAGAATTTTCTCCACGAAGTTCTGTTATATCGGACGACTCAGAAGATACAATTGATATAGGTGATAATTTAGAACCGTGTTCTTGAAAGCTCCAAGTGCCCCAGAAAAAATCAAATCTCAGCTTGCTGTCTTTGTCCAAAAGATGTGATCGATATGGCCTATCTGATAGAGCTGGTGCAGCAATCGCGTCTGCAGTTCTTCATGACATTAAATCAGATTTCGAAATAATAGACAGCTCAAAATTGCACCGTGAGAGAGCAAAAAAACGCATAGAAATATTAGCTAAACATCGAGTTTTCAGTGTTCCAGCTTTATTATTTGACGGCATAAATGATACAGTTTTAACGATAGTGAAAAAGGGTGTCAAAAATACGCCAAGTTATTGTAGAAGAACCCATTTCAGTTATCAAGGAACCATACTCCGTTTATGTCGGCTATGCTGTCCCAAGTACTGGGGCAGCTAAAAGCATAGAACTTGCTGTATGTGATTTGCATTCTTCTAAAAACATTTCAATGAGAGAAACTGTAGCGGTCGTATGCGATGAAACAGTTACAAATACAGGAAAAAAAGGTGGTGTTATACGGTTGTTAGAAAAACGGTTGAATCAGACTTTACAATGGATCATATACCTTTTACACATGAATGAATTGCCTTTAAGACACCAGTTTTCATACTTAGATGGCGAAACTTCTGGGCCTACTTCCTATTCTGGTACTATTGGAAGATTACTAGAAAAATGTGGAAACAATCAGGTTGTACAGTATGAAAAGATAGAAAGCATGCTGCCGGATATTCAGCAGGATATCATCAGAGATCTAAGTTCGGATCAACGTTATTTGTATGATATTGCATCAGCTGTAATTAGTGGCGAGTGTTCTTCCGATCTAGCAAACCGAGCTCCAGGAAAAATGTCGCATTCTCGATGTTTAAAGAAAGCCAACAGGATATTAAGGCTATATATTTCGACGAGAAAACCGTCTGAAAATCTTAAACATCTTGCCACGTTGATTTTAGAATTTAAGTGCCTGTTTGGTTCCATATTAAAATGCATCCGTCATGCAAAGATGGTTCTAGACATTTTTGGAAATTGGTGTCAGATTCTCGATACCTTCCACCTCAACTAAAAGAAGTAGTCGCTCCTCTCATTTTGCGGAACAGTTTCTTTGTACATCCTGTGAATGTTTTATTATCGATGCTCTCAGATCCTGAAAAACACGTTCGTGAACTTGCTGCTAGAAGAATCTTAAAAGCAATACACGTGATTCATGGACTGTTTCCTCGTGTTTTTGAGGTCCCTAAAATAAATCTTAATGCCAAATGTTACACAGACCTTATAGATTAACAACAAAAGTATTTCCAACCTCCCATTCTTAGAGACGTCAAGGATGAAGATTTGCTCTCGATGGTAGAAAAAAAAAGGAAGTGAAAAGATACATATTATAAGATTTCCATGTAATACCCAAGCCGTAGAATGTTCAGTAAAGACACTAACGGAGGTTTCTATGCAGGTATGTGATAAAAAGTGGAGAGAAGGTCTCATGAATTCCAAAATTGACTCAAGAAAACTGATGCCCAAATTCGACACCAAACATGATTTTAAAGTATCCTTTGACTAGTTTTATATATGTTTTATGTTTTAAATGAAGCTTTTTTTTAAAATTAGTAATCTTTTGTTCCTTGTGAGTCGTTTTGTTCTTAATAACTAATAGTTTATATAGAATTTAGAACAATATCCTCGTTCAATTTTCAAAGCAAATGTGCCGGTAAAAGGAAAATATTAATAAAAAAATTGTAATACATTTTTTGTCCCTCTATAGGTAATTCAAACTTTTATCACTATTAGAAATGAAAATTTGAAAAAAAAATTTTTCCCCTATATGAGCGCTCCACCCTAATATACTCGTATATAAAGTGAAACCCGATTTTGCGTTTTTCTTGGGACCAGCGGTAAAAAACGTACAAAACGGGAAAACGTAAAATCGGGGTTAAAAAAAATCTAAGCATATTATTAAAAAATTGACAATTACCGGATGAACTATTGGAGAAAATATGTAATATTTGCTTGATTTTTTCTTTTAGATAAAATTTAAAATACAGAATGTTCAATACTAACAATGTTTTGCAAATTTGCTACTTGGTTTACACATTGGAATATTTTAACATTATCGGAATAGGCAATTTTCACGGACCAGCAGAAAATGACGTAGGAAGCGGGATAATGTACGAAACGGACAACGTAAAATCGGGGTTCTACTGTATATATATATATATATATATATACATACATACATATATATATATATATATATATATATATACAGTAACAACACGTACTTACAACACGTTTTCGCGCTAACACGATAGAATAAATTGCGTGAAACCTCGTAAAGTATATTTGAAACACGTCAACAGTAAATTTATCACAAGAGTACTAAATTAAAAATGATTCAGAATTGCGAATTTAGACATAGTTTTGCTATGAGATCTCCTTCTCATTACGAAACTTCATTGTTATCATAGTAAAACTCCTGCTAAGTGCAATGATGTTTTAGTTGCGAGCTCTATGTTTCGACACTGAACCCTAGGTTTGGTTTGGTTTGGTTTAGGGCGTTTCAGTCATTGTTTTGCTATACTAGGGCTAATCAGATCGGGAAGTACTGCTTAAAGCCAATTTCGAACGGTTAAAAATATACATGACAAAAGTGGGATTCGTACCCACAGACTTTGGTGCCGAATGCCAGCGCCCTAGCCGTTAGACCAACGTCCGAATGGCTAAAACATAGGAAATTTGATAAACCTATTTGCTAAAACTTTGGAAACTGGGTTGAGAATGGTTGAAAATTTAAGGAGAGAAATTTGGCAAAAGACGAAAAATAACGAACTGATCTCCTGATTATCTGTCATGGGGTAATCTGAGAATCACATAAAAAAGCTGGAAATAAAATATGTCTGGATGACGTCAACATGGATGTAAACAGTAGAGTAGAATAGTAAGTTAAAAAAGTTCAACACAGAGAATTTAGATATAATCTAGTGATTCTCTCTCCTTCCAAATACGAATTTTAAGTGCAATTACAGTAAAATAGTTCTAAGCCTAGTGATTCAGTTGTGGTCATAATATTTTAATTTATAAATTTCTCAACCTCTTGAAAAAATACTCAACCATTTGGCTTTTTATAAGTTTATATAAAAATGATACACAAAGTTTTTAAGAAGAACAACCAGACTAAAGAAATGATTGGAAAGATATGCGAAATAAATAGGATATATTGAAAAAGTCCCTTATTAATTGATCTCCCTAATATATCTATGGTGCCCGGTATAAAGGGCTTAAGTCTAAAACAGTGATTTAAATATACCAAGTTATTGGCTTTTATGCCAATCACAGAACAATAATTTCGGCTTGAGTCTTTTGTACAAAGAAATGCACTTTTGTATACAAAATTGATAGACTTAAGTCTTTTATACCTGTCAAAAGATTGTTATCAATACTAACAAATATATAAAAATCCTCTTTTTTGACTATATATTATATAGGTGAATATATATATATATATCCTATATATTATATACGTGGATTACCCAAATGAAACAAAAGAAGTTTAATAAAAAATAGGTAAGCAAACTCATAAACAACGACAAAAAGAACTAGACTAAAAGAAATTTAGGTCTAAGTGTTGGTTTCATCCAGGTGCAAATTTTAAGTGTAATTGCAGTAAAATTGTTGCATCCATAGTGCGTTTGTTGACTCTATTTTAACACACGATCCTTGGAAACACATTATCCCTAATTACTTAAGGTTCATATTAAAGTACCTTTCAATTATTTCAATACAGAAGTTTAATTACATGGAAAAAAACTCATTTATACATAGGTGAAGAATTAAAAATTTTTGAAAAGTCAGCTGCTCTGTAATACGTGAGATACATTGAGATACGTCTAAAATTAAATTGTAACAAAATACCCCATTTGTTAAAGCAAGCTATTTCACATCGCCTCTCTAATCATCTATCACTTTTCTTGTAATCGAAAGATAACGAAGCAATATAAAAAATAGCATAGCGTATCAAGAAAATGCCATTAATATCCTTTCACCAGTTAAATCATTTCCGTCGGTTAAATCCATATCGGAAATTAATCATAAGTTCAAACTTAGATAAGCGACTATGAACGAGTGTTATTCAATTATCTCTTACATTAAAAAAAAAAAACCTTCTCCTCTTTCTGACACGCACGTTTCAAACAATAGCGCTTTAACTTTGGTGCTTTAAATAGAACATAGTTTACGGCAGACCCGAAACAACTTAAAATGTGATGAGGGCCATATTACTTTACTGACCATATTACTTTTAGGCCATATTACTTTTAGCTGTGGCGAGAAATAGGATAGATGGGAAAGCGTAAAAATTATTATATAAAACAAATTAAATTATTTTATAAATTAAATAATTATTAATATTCATTACTTATATATTCCTTTTGTAACATTATAAATCTAAAATTACTAACTTAATTTTTAAATTTATAATATGTATTATGCGATTTAACAAAAGGGTTCACGGGTCCCAGGGTGTCTGCTGATGGAACATAAGTTGAGCAGGCCTGGTTTACAGGATACGAAACTTGTGAGTCTGTAGAGACGATTGAGTTGTTGCTGTTATTAATGCCTCCTTGTTGGAGGTTCCATTCACCAGGTCCTTATAGACTATTGGGCTGAAAGAGGAGGCTCCAGTTTTGAATTAGCACCACAAGGGTCGGAGTCCGACTTGGCTAAATGACCGGTCCCGTAATTTTGAACCGAGTCAAGTGACGGGACCGGAACACTTGACCCCGCACTTCCAGAAAGTAAATTTGAGAACTTGGAGGACATTGCAACCACGACCTATTTTAAGTACCCCGGCCACCATTAGTGAACACGGCGGTGGATTTGCAGAGACGAGCATCGAACCAGGGACTTTCAGATCACTGTCCCGCTGCTCTTGCTAACTGGGTCACCATTGTCTGAGAGCATTCATCATACTATATTATTAACAATGTTATCTGTGTGGTTTTTTAAAAATAATTTAAAAGTTGATAACGGGCTAATATTACTGGTTGACACAATGTTGTCATCCTGTTAAAAACTGTTTACATAAAATAAGAATAGCAAAAATCAGATTGCACAGGTCATTTTCCCTATAGCTTAAAAATATCAAAGTTTCTATTCACAGCCGGAAACGTTCGGGATGTGGAACGTACCTACCAATTTACAAGAAAGTCTTCTAAGTATTTAGTACTGTTTAAGTTTCATTCGAATGGAAGAACTTTTTAAAAGCCCTATGTTCTTAAAAAAACCTTTTTAGAATATTTTACAGACTTCCTGAGAGGTTTAATGCCCTCCAGACGTTAAATGAAAATTAAGAGATAACTCCTTGTTTTGCATTTAGAATTTTTTAAATAGGATTGCGTTACTCCATAACGGTCCTCCGGAGAGCAAATTTCAAACGCTAAAAACATCCGTCGTCGGGAGTTATAATTTTGGCAGCGCGCCAAATTCAGTCTGTATAGCTTGGGCAAGTAGTCAACAGTTAAACAGAAAAGTTCCAAAATGCGTCAAAATTTTGACATACATAACACATACATACATATATACATACAAAAGAGGTAAGAATTGATAAGTAATACCACGCTAATAACCCGCGGTAGTTTCGTTAGAAGAGACTACCTGATTTTTTTTTAATACAGTCTTAACGGCAGCTCATATTTTTCGACATTAAGGTATGATGTCAGGGATAAATGGTGATTTTCGATCAGAATTTTAAAAGTATTTATATTCTTTCACTTTAAATCTTATATTATCTAATCATATTTGGACCAAAACATTTCTATTCCGTTGTTGTATATCAAAACAAGACTTTGACGTTTCATACGCATATTTGTGTGCTTTAACAAATCCAAGAGATCAATAAAAGTGAATGTTTATAGAAGTGTTTCTAAAAGATTTTAGAAATGCTAATTAATAATTTAGTTTACTTCAATGTTAATATTCAAATTTGTTATATTTTTTTTCTATTTTCATTTCCATTTTGTACGGCATGACAGTCCAGAAATTTCTAAATATTTCTACATTATCCTGTTTACAAGCATGCATAATATGCATGCTTGTAAACAGAATTTTAAAAAGTTTTTATTTAATAAGTTTAACAAATCTTAAATATCAGGAGATTAAATTAAATGCTTTTTTTTTAAGAATTGTTGTACTTTGCACGATTTCTTTGAGATAATTATCGAATAAAATGCATCTATAACTCCTTTGTTTGCTTCATTTCTAGGTTTCTAAACAATGACATCTTATCCTTTTCATTTTTCTCTATACAGGCTACGAATATCACTATTTTTAACTGCATTATAGTGGTCAGTATTATGCATAGTAATATTGGTAAAAGTCAAAATGATGGAAAACCTGTGCTATCAGGTCAAGTTACCGACAGCTGCAATGATATGTCTGATACACTCTAAACACGAATACATATCATACGATGTCTTTAGCGATATATGTATAAAGGAAAACAGAGACCTTTTATTGCATATTAAAAAGGGATCAAGAGAAGATCTCCACTTATTTCGTAACAGCTTGTACTGCGCTTCAGTAGGGAGAGTTTATTAGCTGAAATAACTCAATGTTAACGCGGCCAGTATATGCAGTGAAGCAGAAGTTCGTAGACTTTTTTTTACAAACAGCTTTAATTATGTAAGAAAAAATATTGAATGCACATAAAAAGCACATATAAATTCAGCATTAATTTTATTGATTTCTCCCATTTTTTACATTTATGTCGTAAATAATTGAAAAACTGTGCTTGGTTCAGAAACTGATATCTTTTTTATTATACAAACAACAATCGTTTAGCACTTAACAAGAGTTCAGTGGGATCTGTTAGCATTGTTTTAAGACTTATCTTTTTTGTGAAGGATTCGTAAGCCTTGCCGTCCCTATCGCTAGATAATATGGCGAATTTTCCTGCTGACAAAAAGTCGTCACGACAGCGCTCCTACCAGTCCACTTCAGGACCGGTGGGGCCGTCACACCAAAGCAACATTTTCTTCTTTAAGTATTATCCTGTTATATTTAGATTTGTCATTGGGTTATACAATAATACGCAACATAAGTGCACTGTATATAAATAATACCCTATATGTAACACATTACTTCAACTCTGCTTAATACTGTACATATCACTGTTTACACAATACACAACACTAACTGCGACACAGTGTACAACCCCATTTACATAATTACAACACAGTTGCAATTTATACTTCACAATTAAATTCCATTCCAATCTGTTAATTCTAAATTGAAAACAATTGTATAAAAACACATTAAATTATCAATATACTACTGTAAAATATACCTTAGGTTACACTGATACTTACAATGATACCATATACATATTTTCTAAATTTTTTTGTTAAATTGTTTCAATATTATATAGGCTAAAATAATAAGGTCTCACTTCGGAAGACATCGAAGATCTTAAAAACGTTGTTAAGGGATCCAGAATTTTTCTAATGGCTTAATACCGCTAATCCAATTTTACGAATTCTTTGGCTATTACTTCACATACAACAAGTGATTCCTACCACGTGGAAGAAACTAAGAAGCTTTTTAATCAAGCAATTTCTATAGTTTGGAAAATTGTCCTTCAAGGGATTTCTAGTCATTGTGCGATTCAGGAAACGAAAAAGCCGACATCTTGCAAAAAACGGATGTAACTTGCGGCAGCCACACTTTACTATGTCCTATTAGCAAATTTGTGGCGTAATAAAATATAATTACAAGATAAAAGAACTTTTTATATACCGTGTTTTTAAATTTTCTGTTGAATCATATAAACTTGACAATTCTATGTATTAATAAATACTTTTTAAAATTTTTTGATGAATTATCCCATCAACTTGAAAGAAAATGAAGTTAATTGGAAGTTAACTTGCGTTTGACTTTTCGTTCCCGTACTGGCCGATAGAGGGCTGCACCAGTCTACAAAACAAAATTAACTGAAAATGGATTAAATCCTGCTTAAAGATGGCTAAAAGTATTAAAAAAATGCATTGTCATCGTGTTTTGAGCTATTCTAAAAGTTTCAAATGTTTAGCTAGTCGGGAAGTTAGTTGAAAATCTATTGCAAGATTTGTACCGGACAAACACAGACACACGCACACAAACAAACAAGAAAGCGAGTTAATAAAAACATGGTAATAAATTACAAAGGCCCCTTCGAAATCACTATGCCGAAGCTGTGGTGGGTAAGCCCTGGAGTTCATTGCTGTGTTCTCCACTTCCCATGAACCTTCCTCGATCGGTTTTTACTGCTAATTTCAAACTTTTAACTGGCCATGACTTTTTACATTATCATCTGTGCCGTATTGATGTGGTAGATAGCCCTGACTGTAGGTATCATGTGTTCTTCAGGCGCTCTTATGGATTTTGCTCATTTGACAAGCTATCATGCGCTTTCTTTTCTGAACTGTCCCCCTGACAACTTTCATAACAAGGCTAGTATTTATTGCGCTGCCAGAGGGCTTATGGCCGATGTGGTCGCTGCCTCGACGTAGGAAAAGAATTTCCGAATTCTTATTATAACATTAAAAAAATTGATATTTAAACGAAGAGAACTATTTTCTTTTATAATCCGAAATGTTCAGTAGTTTATTTTTGAAAGCACCTCAAACCATAAATGTCCCGGGCTGCAAAATTAAAGTTATATTTAGTTTCAATTTTTAAAGGAAGGTTTGTGAAAACCTGCACCCGGAATTTTCAGATCTACTTTAAAAGTCAAAAAACATTATTCCAACATTAACTACCATACAGAGACTACATGAGTGCACTGTAAAAATATGCTCGCTGCTGCTTTGCAACTGCATAAATATGTCAACACCGGTTGAGCGAAATTTATAACTATCGAACCCTCGTTCAGATACCATAACGTGTTGAATATTGCTGTCGGATTACCTCCCATAGGTTTTTAATTATTTTAGTACGCTTACTTCCTTGCGTACCGTGTGTCAGAGATCACAGAAAAAGTCTCTTAGAGAGTAAGGATGTTATATGATACAAACAGATAGATAGATTGATGATAGATTGAGTATGACCCCCGTCCTGTCCTAATAAAAAACATCCATGGAGAGATTACCAATACACTGAGGTCAAACACTGGACAAAAGCCTGAAGAAACAAACACCTCACGAGAAGAATAGCCACCACACTGCCTATACGAACAAAGCACTAAATGGTGAGTACGGTAACCCAAAGACAGCTAAACGTGAATTAAATCCCCAAATTACCAATAAGCAAAAATTTAAGCTAACCAAAAAACCTCAGTAACAAAGTTAGAACTAGTGCATTTCACGGCGGCTTAGTAAACAAACTGGAACTTTTGAAATAGTGACACTCCAAAACTTGGCCTCATAACAAAACCGGTTAAACAATTTAACCAACTAGAGTGGCAGACCTAAAGACAAGTAAACAGATTAAGCCTCTTAACAAAACCGGTTAAACAATTAACAAACTGGAGTGGCTGGCCTAAAGACAAATAAACACAATAGCAACCTTTTACTAAAAATACAACATAAACCAGCTCTCAACAATCAAGACCCAGTGAATCGCCATATGGTCCGGACACACATTTTGCTAATAACGCACGATTATGTGTTTGGCATCTGAGGAAGAAAACGTATCAGCTAGAATACTTGTTTCCAACTGGACTAGATTTTGGTAGTCTTGTTCTAGTCGAGGGCACATTCATGAGGTATGATTTGGGTCCACTTGCCGCATTGTAATTAGCAATATATGACGGATTTTAATTTGGTTTGGTTTGGTTTGGAACGCTACGGTCAAAATTTGCTACACGAGGGCTAATTAGACAGAGACCTACAGTTTAAAACCGATTCCTAACGGCTACAAACATCCGTGCCAACAGTGGTACTCGAACCCACGGGAACTGAACGAATGCCCAGCGACCTAGCCCTTGGGCCATCACCTAGCATGATGCACTTTAAGCATCAGTGGTGAGCGATCATTCTCATTCCATGTTGGCACACATTCATCTTTCGTTGGTTCGAGGTTCTGAAGCCAACAGAAGAAAAGCCGTTTATTTACATAAACAGAAGCCAACGTAAATGTTTTACGTCGGTCTCTTATTCAACCAATGGTGCTTCAATGAGTTGCCAGTGATGGAGTAAATGTAGTAAATTAGTTATTTGTGGAGAACTTATGTTTTGAGGGGAAAAAATCTTTTGGTGGTCAGATACGCCTAAATGGCAAATATTTAGACAATATTTCAAATACACAATGACAAATAAATATAAATTGTCCCACATCTAAAATCAGATCTGAACACAATGCTTAAAAGAATCTTATCAATGCATTAATAATATATTACACTCAACGAGAGAGCTTTACTTTTTGTGCTTAGTTAGTGGGTGTCATTTATCAAAACAAAATTATTAAAAACAAAGTTAAACTTACGGTAATGAACTAGCATTTATTCATTTATAGGTTTTACGTCATTAATAGTAATCCTTGGAAATTCGTTTGAAATACCTCTTTTAATATAGTAAAAGTTTCCGATGATAATTAAATAACTTTTCCAAGTATAAATATGAGGAGACATTGATTTCAGATGAATGCGTATCTAATTTTGGAACACTCAACAGTTATTCATTGAGAAAATGAAAAGTATTGTATAGGTGGTATATCTCATTAGTTTGGTTTATGGCCGCACAAAGGAAGTGTTCATATATAATAGTTGTTAATTGTAAGGTTTTGCAAGTTTTCTATTACAAAGAGTACTTAATGAATTGAAACAAAAGAGGGAAAATGCACCAAAGGAGAAAATTACTTGACAACAGCATACATTTATTTCTGATTGGCTGAGCAATAGTCATTTTTCTCGGATTATATTGCGTAATATACCAAACTCCAGTTCAAACTTAATTGAAAACCTTTCTGATTGTTATAAAAACAACTATTGAAAAGATAATTTTTATCTGTAATATTTATTTTTTCGTTCTAAATTACTGACGGAGATGTATCATTATGGATTCGGCAAATGCATGCATGTGTAGGCTTCCTTGGAAACTATCGATTCTCTTTCTGTTATTTTCCTCTCCTATAAAGCTCCTCAAGTGTTTGAATTAAAATTTTGAAATCTGCAATATACATTTTTTGGTTTACAAAATGTAGAAATTTAAATTGGTGGGAATGAAAATTATTAGTATTATTTTGAATTTTAATATAGGGTCAATCAGAAATTTATAGGAATCGTTCATGAAGATGATACTGTAATCTGGTTTGAAACTGAAAATTTAACACTTCCTTGTCAGCGCATATATTCTAAGGTAAGCCGTCATGAAAACTAAAAATCCGTGCACATCGTTCCAGCTCTTCCCCTTCAAACAATTTATGTAAAGGATCAGTTGACATCACTGATATATATATATATATATATATATATATATATATATTATTATTATTATTATTATTATTATTATTATTATTACTTATTGAAGTATTGATATTCGTTACTACAAAATTAAAATTGTTTTTGAAAATATGGTATTAAACATTTTTGGAAAAAACGCGCATTGCATTGAAATATTTATTTCCCCTAAAAAAACCGTTTATATGAGAATGTGTTGTATGCCAATACAAAACACTTGTCAAGGTAAACATTCGCACTCTAACCGCGATAATCGTTGGTTGCTTTATATGGGGGCACCATTATAGATGAACCAACGTCATCCATAGGTTCCATCTTAGTTTTGACCGAGCATAACCTACGGATGATAACTGGGGACATCGTACGTTCTCCCATCTTCTCTGATCTCATACAATACTCTTTCCGGTCTACAAATTTAACCTATCCATATCCGGCCTAGACATGAAGGTATTTAATGGGGATCGTCGGGAATCGATCGGAGCACCCTTAATCCCAAGCCCAACGCGCTACCACACGACTATCTCGGGCCCCTTGTATACAAACGTAAATCTATCATTAGGAAAATACTGAGAGAGAAATTCTCCATAATTTACCATTTAGATTTAAGATTTACGATTTTGTTTGGTGTGCCGCAGTAATACTTTCCACCATACAACCCACCCATTTAAACCAACACGCATGCAACAGGATGAAACACAATAATCTATACAGTGAATGATCAAGCGCATGAAGATTATTCATAAGTAACAAGCAGTATAATTACAAAAGTTTATTAACCACATTTTAGGCAGATCACTGCAATACAGTACGGTAGAGTAATGCATTTTTCCAACGTTAATATATTTATTTATACAGCAGTTGACTGTAATACTCCAAAACATTCTCATTTAGTTTCTGGATAGAAAAAGGCAAACAATTCAGATCTCTTATTTACATATGCTGTAAAATTATCTCATATCTTAATATATGATATAAGTATTATAAGGAGTAAAAAATGTGTTCATAAATTCAGAATTATTATTTTATTATGTTAAAGGCTATAATTGTATAAATATTTTCCATATATACTTTGTTTCTAAATGATTTCAACCGAGGTCATTAGCAAAAATGAAACGTAATTTATGTTCCACTTTTACGCAATAAGAACATTTTTTTCGGGGAAAACAAAGATATTCATTATACATTTATGATATTAATTCCCCCGCAATGTGTTCCATAGAACTCAGAATACTTGAACATCCCTGTTTGTGAGAATAACGTTTATTTACGAGGTTCATTGGATAACAAGCTTGTTTATACAGTCTAGAATATCTGGAGATATGTTAAAGGGAATTAATTTATCAGAGAAACGTGACTGCTTACTGATTTCAAAAGACTCATACAGTTTCGTGAAACTCTAGAATACGTGACTCCTGTAAGAACAAACATTTTTGCTTTAAACCTAATTTTAATTTTCTTGGCTGCTAAGGCCCTGTGACGATATGAACACTTCTTCCAGGTAGCTGGGCATAGATTAATTCAAGATACGGAGTTTAGGTTTTAAAATTATGTATTTAATTATATACAATATGTACACTTCAGTTACATCAAAAATTTACTGTCATAACCGCCCTAAGGCACCAGGGAGTTAAAATTCTTCCCCAAAGAGTCAGAGTTCACTGACTATATGAAACGGCACTAAGCCCGGGATTCAAGTTCCCAAAAATTTAATCTGGCCCAAGGCCGCAGGTATCAGTCACCTTCTGAGAGTAGATCTCAAGTCTCTCTGCCTCTTTTTCGGTCCGAGGTTCTCCAAGAAAACTCTAAGCACCTCCCTGGAACATATTTCCTCCTATCATCGTTGGGTTTTGTGTTTAGACGTTGATTTGCTGAAATCAGTGACATCAGCTATTTCCAACATTCGAGAATTTCTCACGCCGAGGGCTTAGCGTAACGAACCGCCCTTTTGTGCATGAAGAATGTCGGACTCTCCGTGTGTGGCCTTTGTCACCAGCTGACACCCTCTTGCCAGTAGACAAGTAGAGGAAATACCGCCCTCTGTCCGGCGATGACCATCAGTCAGTTAGCTTGACACCAGGGTTCAACCCAGTTCGCGCCCCCCTCTGTTGCCAAGGACAGGGGTGACAAAGACACATCAAATATTCACACGACTGACTGCTTGAAGAATTTCCTATTCTTCACAGCCCAGTGCTCAGAATTATGCATATCTGGGGGCAATGAAGCCCATGTGTTTAAGTTATTTCTTTTCTAAGCATGCAAAATACAAGGATACAAAAAAATCGGGTAGTCTCTTCTAACGAAACTACCGCGGGTTATTAATGTAGGATTACTTATCGTTGCTTACCTCTTTTGTATGTTTATATGTATCTATATGTATGTACGTATGTATATATATTCATATATGTATGTCCAAATTTTGACGCATCTTGTTTTCTGTTTAACTTGTCAAAGCGATAGACTGGGTTCGGCGCGCTGCCAAAATTATAACTCTCGAGGACGGACGGTTTTAGCGTCTGAAATTCTCCTTACCGGAGGACTGTTATGGAAGAACGTAATCCTACGTTGAAACAAAACAAAAGAACCAAAAAACAGGAAGAAACCAAGGAAAATCAGCATTAGCCCAAAAGTTCTCTCGCTCGCCAATACCAGACGATATCTCCACTACAAAGAGCTGGGAAGCGGTGCAAATGCAGGCTGTCCATGTCCATTTCCTCAGCTGAATTCCACAAGGGGAAGTAAGGTAATGCACATACGCTTATCTTTCACAAGTGCTTGGCGAGGAGTGGTCATGGCTGTGATCAGGCGGAAATACGCCACAGGTATCACACCAGGCGGCATCTTGGTCATATCTCATGTTGTCAAGTCAGTCCTTTCTGCGGTTTCCATCATTTCCTCTGCCTAATGAAATATAGCCTCATCGTTTACAGAAAGAATAATTTTTTTGAATTTCTGGGGATCTGGTCTATCTGAAATTAGTGTGACTGACATACCTTTCTTAACCAAATTTTCTGCAATCGCATTACCAGGGATTCCACAATACGAACGAATCCACTGTAAATGAGTACGGTTTAACGTTTGTTCAAGTTAATGAGAAATCTGTATGCTTCCTTTAGTTATTAGAAGACGGAAGTAGAAGAAATATCTAGATAGTAGCTGAATAACCGTGCTTCGCTACGGAGTATATTCAAATGAAATACAACGGTCAATGTATGCAATTAATGCTCAAAAGAGTATCAATAAAAAATCGTAACGGATATTTTTATAGACAAAATAATATAGAAGAAAATATTGAAATTAAATACAACGGTCAATGTATGCAATTAATATATATATTTAATAACCATAAAACAGACTAATTGGAATTAAATTCTTAAAAAACTTCCATCTCAATTAGTCTACTGGTAAAATTTTATCTTTTGCTGTATTTTAATATTTTTTTGTCAATTTATTTCGTTGTTATGTACGTGACGCAAAATTAATTTAAAGTATCACAAATAGAAAAGAAACCGCATGATCAGCATTTAATAAATTAAATTCTAAAAATTAATCTTTAAAAATTCACTAAAAATTAGAAAATGGAGGTAAAGATTCGAAAAAGATTTCATTTTAAAGGGATTTTTACGATCGTTTTCGTGATATAAATTTTATAACCCTCCAATTATTATTTTAAATGAAAATTTTTAAAAAGTTACTAAAACAGTTTAAAAATTTAATTTATAAAATCTAAGAATTTAAAAAAAATATTTCTTAGTGCACCCCTACACTATAAGAAGAATCGCCATGCAAAATTTCATCCCTTGAGGTCCAGCGGTTTGGTCTGTGCGTTGTATGACAGTCAGTGAGTTACGGAACTGATTTATATATATAGATTCCTGAGTTTCAGAAAGAGTAAAAATTATAAGTGCTATCTGTTTTTCAGCATAGGAAGAATTATTTATTCCACTATTTGCAGCTGGGGGGGGGGGGCTAAAGTTTTTATCATGTCTTTAACGCCGTCCAACCATTACAAACTGTGGATAACGTTATTATTCGGATTACTTATTTAAAATCTAACAGAAAACTGTGGCACGGTACCGTCATTTAATCTAATTTGCAAAAATATATTTTGGATATTTACGAATAGGACATTTAGTTGTCATAATGGTAGGTGAAGAAGTAGAAGTTCCTGGAAATTACTGAGTATACAGAAGAATAAAAAGCATGAATGCCTTTTATTATTTAGAAAAGAAGGAAGTCCTCTAAGGGCAGTTGGAGATTTAGAGCTTTTTATTTTTAATTTTATTTACTTGAAGCATGATGTACTGTAGTTTTTACTATTCAATTTGTTTGCAATGAAGTACTATAGTAGAGAAAACTTTGTATCTCTACTATCATTTCATTTCAAAAATAGCTTTCCGCTATTTATACCCTGGATGGTTAAGTTCAGAAATGGTAAGTAGAAATACATATTTCGGAAGATAGCTGCATGCATTGTACGTGTTTTAATCATTATTTACATTTCCTTATGATGTAAAAAATAATTCTTGAGTATATGAAATTTTAAAGCAACTGAACATTTCAGAGAAAACAGTTCCGTATGTAATCTTAATATTGAAAATCATTGCTGTCGCGAAAACTCGATTTGAATGCCCTCCCTTTTTCATGGCATGTGCCTGCTAGCGGGAGACATTTCGGAAGAAAATTCAGAGCACTTTCAAAATGAATTTTTGATTTCGCTACAAAGTAATCTCGGAGCAGACATAAAATATATATTCACTAGCACGTATATGTATAAATAATCTTCCAAGAAAATAATACGTACTCGAATAATTGGATTTTACTTGTTTGGTGAAGGTAGTTATTGATCTGCTTCACATGGTAAAGTCATGTAGCGCAGTGATGTATAAGGTCTCGTTGTGTTGTTAATTTATATATATAAAACAGTTCCGTAACTGACTGACTCACTGACAGACATACCACGCACAGACCAAACCGCTGGACCTAAAGGGCTGAAATTTTGCATGGCGATTCTTCATATAGTGTAGGGGTGCACTAAGAAAGATTTTTGAAAAATTCTTTTTAGATTTTTTTAAATTAAAGCTGTTTTTGTAACTTTTTTTAAGTTTGCATTTAAATCACAATTTGAGGGTTATAAAATTTCTATCACGAGAAAAATCATAAAAATTCCTTTAAAATGAGATATTTTCCGAATCTTAACTTCCATTTACTGATTTTTGGTGAATTTTTAAACATTAATTTTTATAATTCAATTTATTAAATTCTTATTACTTGATTTCTTTTTCTGGTACTTTAAATAAATTTATCGTCACGTGCATAACAACTAAATAGACAAAAAAATGTTTTTTTCTTGCTAATGCGGTAGACGATTGGACATTATCCAAAAAAATATTAAAATACAATAAAAGATATTATGTTACTCAAACTGTACTATATTAACTTTACTATATTCTTTAGTATGTCCTATTACATTTAATTTGAATATTTTCTTCTACAGTATTTTGTCTATAAAATATCTCTTACGATTTTTTTTATAATTTTTTTTTACATCAATTATATACATTGATCGTCGTATATATTATAAATATATATATATATATATATATATATATATATATATATATATATATATATATATATATATATATGTTTCTTTATTTAACATTAATGGCATTCATTGACCGATGTATTTAATTTGAATGTTCTCCGTAGCGAAGTGCGGATTTTCAGCTAGTTTTGCATAAAAGATTAAAATATTCCTACGTACGCAATCGAGAACACAGAGAAAAAACACCTTTTACCTGTTTAAACGTACACTGCTAGACGTCGTTGCAGTAAGACACACGGCGAGACTCATCGGTCCCAGCTGCAGAAGTGATCGAATTTTGACCATTTATTCAATTATTTGTAAATTTCAAATGGTTTTCATGTAGTGACTTTACTATGAAGTTATTGGGACAAATTGATTTCGATAAGTCACCATGGGACGTCAGATGCAGGTCAAAGTAACTCCAGTGTGAAGTCCGAGTTGCATCACTGTTTATTATTTATAACAAATGCCCGGCAGATTGTCTGTGACGCCATTTATTCACAGTAAAGGGCGAGACTTTTGGCCATTCATTTGAGGGTGCACCGTATTGGTAGCCAGTAATATCCCCTACAAGCCGGTCTCGTAATTTAGAACCAAGTGACGAGACCGGAACACTTGACCCCGCACCTCCAGAGGTAATGCCTTCATAATTGTCTTTATTTGTTATAACTTCTGATTTTAGAAGATTCTATTTCAAATGAAATAGAAAAAGGAGAATATAAAGTCCCCTTATGAGGGCAGCCAAAATTTACTTCTTTTGCGAAATAATTTAAAATTAACTCGTCCATTGCTATTTAAAAATATATACTGCAAAATGTGTGTAAGATGTTACTGAACGCGAGCGTATAGTTTGAGAGTTAAAAAGCAAAATTAACGGAACTAATTCTTGTTTTATTAATACTTCTTCCTATAAATGCCATGTTTCACCTGTTTAACGTAGTACAACTCCCAAGAGTAAATCAACACTGTTTCAGAGAGTCTATTCAACCGTCGCGATTTATGATTGGACTGAGTTTTGTAAAGCTACTTTTGATTAAAATGTTAATATAAATTGGAATCACTTCTTCAAACTTTCTATCATTAATCCACAGATGCATTTTTATGCACAGCCACCATTTACAGTAGCTATGGAAAAATTAATTAACTGAAATTTCAAAGCACAAAGAGACGGAAAAAAATCACCTTGCAAACATTCTGCACTTCGAATAGTTAAGAAAGGCGGCCACACAAAGAAAGAAATTTAAGAATATGAATAATCAATTATTAATGTATTGTGTCATATACTGCTTCACAAACATTCTACGGGAGCATTACCTAGCACTCACTATAAAAAAAGAAATTTTATTCAAGAAAAAATTTTAAATAAATTATCATTATATTTTTGCCTTTATATTTTATTTATATTGTTATATTTATATTTTACTTATACTGTTGACGCGGGTAAAGGTAAAGCAACCCTAAACAGAAGAGGGCTATAATATTAGAATCTATTTTACATATTCGATAGTGTAATTCAAACTGTTTTATTCACCCGAATATTTGAAATATTTTAACTATGTTACCATACATTAAAAATAATTTATACTTACCTGTAAACCAAATGTTACAAAATGTGCACTTCTTAAAATGTATAATTAAATACACTGCTAGCCACCCAAATTGCAACACCAAGAAAGACAAGAGATATCACAACAAAATTTATTTTGTAGATAACATGTTGACCAAGTATCAAATGATTAAATTTATAGACTTCTGTGAAGTGTGGTTCCTGCCAAAATTAGTAGCCAGAGTAGCCGCCATTGTTGGAGATCACCGCTGCCATACGCCTCGGCATTGATTCAAAGAGACTTTGGATGAGTTCTTGGGGTACAGCAGACCAAGCAGATTCCACACGTTGCCAAAGTTGATCTGCTGTTGCAGCTGGGGATGGAATCTGGGTCAATCGAAGAGCAACCATGGACCACATGTTTTCTATCGGCGAAAGATCCGGAGAGCGAGGCGGCCAGGGAGGCAATTCAATCTGGCGATTGACAAAGAACCGTTGGACAATGCGTGCCACGTGTGGTCGCGCATTATCCTGTTGAAATATGGCTGTGGGCAAGCCCTGAAGGTAAGGAAGGACAACTGGCTCCAACACCTCGGAGATGTAGCGCTGGCTATTTAAAGTACCGGCAATGCGTACTAGATGTGTGCGAGAGTGATATCCAATACCGCCCCATACCATAATACCCTGTGCAGGACCAGTGTGGCGGTGCATAACGCAGCTGTTCAGCATCCTCTCTTCACGGTGTCTCTAGACTCGAATGTGACCATCTTGGTGTTCCAGACAGAAGCGTGACTCGTCAGTAAAGGCAATTTCATTCCATTCTGCCGTCCACATCCTTCTGTCATCGCACCATTGTCGGCGGAGACGTCTGTGGTTCTGCGTCAATTGTAGACAAAGCAATGGACGTCTTGCGGACAGACCACTCTGCTGTAAACGGCGTCGAATGGTACGCGCAGACACTGGATGATGCGTTACAGAGTGCATGTGCTGTGCTATGGTTCGTGATGTGACTGAGAGATCCGTCATTGCCATGCGTACAATTTGCCTGTCATCACGTGAAGTGGTGCGCTGAGGTGGATGCGATCGAACACGCCGGTCCGTCGTACCCTCCTGCATCCAACAATCACATATCCGCATTACAGTTGTTTGGTTTCGTCCAACACGACTACCGATTTCCCTGAAAGATAATCCACAATCTCGGTAGGCCACTATCCTTCCTCTGTCGAACTCGGATACTTGATCAAAAGATGATCGCTGTTTTCGACGAGGCATAATTGATTATTTTTTTGAAAAAACCACAAGAAAAACACAATTGCCGAATTTGAAATCGTCGAAATCTCCAAGCCTTAAATAGCGCTTTGAAGTGGCGCCACATGCGTGCGTGATGTGCGTCTGCGCTGAAATTCTAATCATTTGCATACCTCACCTCCGCTAATGCATGTTGTAAATTTCATGTTATTTGCATGTTTCCTTCAGGGTGTTGCATTTACAGTGGCCAGCAGTGTACATACTTACAGATTTCGACTTGAGTCAATAAGAAAAAATGAAAGAATTAAAATGTTATATAGTATAACACAAGTACCACAAAATCGGATTAAATCGAAAAAACCTTTCTCTATATTGATCTCAATATTTTTTAATGCTTGATACAATCCCCTAAAATATTAAAGTAAAACAATTATCGAATAAATGAATTAGAGGAACGGTTCAGAGGTGTAGTCATTAACTTATTTACCTTTATATTGAATAAGACTTACTGTATATATAACAATACTTAGAATAAGTAAATATGGGCCCGAGGTAGCCTAGTGGTACGCGTCGGCTTTTGGTGCTGAGCGTGCTCGGAACGAATCCTGATTAGTGCAATTCAATACTTCCGTGTCCAGGCCGGATATGGGCATGTCAAATTCGTAGAACGGAAAATCCCTCTATGAGGTCAGAGAAGGTGGGATAGGGTACGATCCCTCCAGAAGTCACTTGGGGGTGCTTGGTCGACCTGACTAGGTCGGACTCTGAAGCATGTGGCGCCATTATAAACCACAGACGAACCCCTCAGCCAGCTAGATTGACTATATGGACACCATGCCTATATGGACCACCCATGCTCCCCATGTCTACTATATATCCCACCTTATGCCTATATGGACCTGGTCTGGAACCCTTCGGCGAGACGTCATTAGAACCAACAACAACTACATACAATCAGTAAATATTTATAAGTGAAGTTTTCGCTTTCCATTACGCTAGATATTTTTCTTCACGTTCTCTACTTGATTTATCAAGATTCCTTTTTCTTAACGCTGGTTTAAATAGAGCATTTATAAGCTTATATTTCGGCATAAATTTGGTTTTTCAAAATCATCTGTTTTAACTCTGATTTTTATGTTTACGCAAGATGAAAGAAGAATCTTTCTAATTTTGCTTTGATATTATAAGCTAGGTCCTATGCGGCAATTTTGTAATTTTATATTAATGAAATAAAAACACAACACATTACATGAACTTAGTATTACAGGAAGAGTATTACATTATACAGTTGTTGTTGTTTATGTTGCTTACGCCCCCCTGGCCGGAGTGTATTACAGATCTGGGCCATATAGGCTTGAGGGTTGGTCCAGTTTATTTATTTTAACAGGATTTATTTTTCCGGTTTATTAATTTTAACCGAGCACCACCAGGGGGGGGGGATCTGGGGGATCGTACCTTCCCCACCCACTGACCACTGACCTCAAAGAAAGACTTCCCGGTCTATGGATTTAACGTGCCCATATCCGGCTTAGATACGAATCATAATAGAGTTATTGCATGAAGTTGGAGTATACGAGAGGAATTCAAGTTCTGAGGTCTGTTTTCTCGAGAATCGGGGCTGGCAGAAACTTGGAATATTTCTTAAAAGACGAAGGTGTTCTTTGCGGTTATAAACATAATAATAGCACAGATCTATCTCTCTATCTGGAACGCTTTTTTCTTTTTGTTGCCATAATCAAATGTACTTTGATTACTGCGTTTTAAAAATAGAATAGATTGAAATTAAGGTTTAATTTTTGAAATATTTTAATATTATACTTTCCTCTCGATTAAAATACATAAAAATATTTTTCAACTTGTAACATCTTTAAATGAAAAATAACGAACACCTAAATGGTTTATATTTGGTGCGTGTTCATTTATGAATTAAAATTATGAAACAATTATGAAACAACTAAGTTAAATTTTTCCACCGCGGTTAATGTATTAATTATTTAGCTTTACCGGAAAATTTACTTTAATACGTTTACTTATTACGTTTGATACTCTTAACAGACGGAATTTAATATTTCATAATTAATACACGTAATAGAATTAAGTAAAGCGATGCTATTATGTGGAGTTGAGATTTTATTTCTCTCTCTCTCTATTCTAAAAAAAAAGCAACTCCCGCTTCAGCTGTAAAAAGCTTGTCCCGCTATCTCCGAAACCGCTGGAGGTATGGGGTCGAGAGCGATACCAATGGATGCAGAAGAAGGGGGGGGGACCAAAGTAAGACATGTCTCATCTTCGACGGACTTTTATTGTGAATTAAAAGTTTTTTTTTTTAAATTTTATGTTTTGTGGGAAAATATGTTTTGTGGACTTTTTCATCTTCAGATTACGATAACTCGCCAAAAAATGATCGTAGAAATTTGATCTTTTTACAGTCTAAGATTACAGACATTTCTCTTTCAAACTAATCCTCATTTGTTTAAAAGTATTTTAAACCAGATTAATAATTTCATCAAAAAATGAAACACAGTTTTTTAAGAAATATCGTCCCCAAAGTGGATATAATATCGATGCTCCTCGAGTTTTTATCTTATTATTCTTTCTAGCTTTTTTATTCCTATAAGCCTCATTTGAAGTCTATATATTAAATTTTTGATTTTTAATTGAATTTTAAAGCTGATTATTCAACAGTGATGAAACGCTCTTCGCATTAAGGGTGACAACAATAAATGGATGGGAGCTGTTGCATTGCCCGTGAATCACCCCTATGTATCTCGCTATTAGCCATAGAGGAGCGAGCGTAGCGAGCCTAGGGACGAAGGCCCTAGTAAATTTTAAAAAAGAATGCATCTTAAATGGATCATAATAGTGCTGATATTGCATAATTTTAAATAATTAAAAATGCGTATAATTTAAATAAAAGAAATTAGAGAAGCTATTAAGTATGCAAATAATATTGACTTTGCAGATGTAAATTGATAAAAATTTAAATTAACATGTCATTTTTACGGGCTAACCACTAGTGAAGGATAAATGGCAACACCATACGGTTCAAGAAATGCTTGTGGTGCCAGTTGCCTGTAGGAGCGTTTTATACTCTAATAATGAACCGAAGTTGTCACGACCTAGCATCAGCCGATCGACACTTCCATGAGCGATTTTCCAGTGGTCTTACCATACCGAATCTTTTGGACTATACGACACATCTTTGTACATAAAAAAATCGACTTGAAATTGGCATGCGTGTTATGGTACAAAGATAACATTAAAACAAAAGAATATTGTATTATATATTATATATATTTGTTATATATATTATTTATGATTTATATTTTTTATCTCTATTAAGTATTAAATTCTAAATATCTTTATATACCTAACAAAATACAAACTATTTTTTTCTAAAAATCCTCACATAAATTGGAGGTGCCTCTTATGATCCGAGAAATACGTTACCCTCAAAGGAGCGTCCGTAACAACCATGTAGTGCGTTGACGTTGTGAAAAACGTTCGCGGTTAGCGGGAGATTGTTGAGATGTGACATTTTAGCTTTCTAGTGGTATGTGCTTTTCAGGGGAAAAAATAGGAAACCTTAGAATTTGAAGGCACCTCGAATTACAGTTATAATATCGTCCCTTTAAAATTTACTCTGAAGATAAAAACTTTTTACTCTTAGATATAAATATAACTATAAGGGTCACCTTGGAATACCAAATTTTTATTTTTTACGAGATAAAAAACCTCTACCTTAACATTTAACTCACTGGAAAAACGAAAAAAGGAGAAAGTGTGACTGAGGAATCCTTGTAATATTAATGTAAATTTTAATTAGGGGAAAATTTTTTTATGTATGTAAAGGTGAGTATTTATGTTATGGAGTAAACAGAATTTTATGCATGTCAATACATAATTAATATAAAGGAAATTTAAAGATCCACTGAGGGGTAAAAACTTTCAGATATTTTTTTCAGCACTTTTTTTAAATTTAAAGGTAAAAGTAAAACAATTTTAACTCTCCGCTAGAAATGTTTGCATTTGTCACTTTGGATTAGTCAGCTAATTGCTATTAAGTACAACTTTACAATGGCATTACAACAAGCCCTCTCCTTTACTGCCCCTCACTTACAATTATCAGTTTTTCACTTATTTAAAAAAAAGCTTCAGCAATTCTGGTTGTTGAACTTGAAAATCTCAGCCTAGCGGACAGATGTATTAAACAATCGCGGCATTATGCCATCTAATGTTATTCATGATTAAACCCATCTACACTTCTTAAAAGCATATTAATGTGTATTTAATTTGTGTGCTCTCCAAATATGACGCAAATTAAATTTGCCCTTCTAACGATGATATTAATAGCGAGAGTTCGCGAGGGAGCTGTTCTAAAAATCCTTCTTTCACGTCCTAATAATTTCAGCCGTAGGGAGTTGGAAAAGGTCAAAATGCGGAATGCCAACAGCATAATTTCAGTAACTTTTCGCCCCGGCAATTAGACCTTCGCCCGTTAGCGTGAATAAATCACGAGATTCCTCCAATAAAGGAGACTTGGAAAGGAACATTTGAGAGGAATGTCGTGGAGTGTGTTGAATTTTATGCATATGTAAATCTTATTCTTGAAGCATGCCTTATTCGGGGTCTGCTGCGTTCATGAGCCACGAAATTTCAGACGCGTGAAGCACGAAAATTTCGAATCACCTTTGGTGGGGTTTATTATCTACGTTTCAAATGTTGCGTCTCGCTTAAGTTCTGCTACATATGAGTCATTTACTCGCTGTTTAATCGAGTACATATACATATACATATATATATATATATATATATATATATATATATATATATATATATATATATATATTTATATATATATATATATATATGCATATGTATGTGTGTGTGCGTGTGTGTATGTATACGTATATATATATGTGATACGTATATATATATATATATATATATATATATATATATATGTATATGTATGTGTGTGTGCGTGTGTGTATGTATACGTATATATATATGTGATACGTATATATATATATATATATATATATATGTATATATATGTATATATATATGTGATATATGTATATATATATGTGCGTATATGTATATATATATATGTGATACGTATATATATGTGTGATCAAAATAATAGAGACACTAAGAAACATCATGAAAACCTTTTCTAATACGGTGCAGAATCACCTTTGTCATGTAATACCACCTGATTCACCTTGGAATTGGATTATACAAGTCATGAATAGTGGCTAAGAATATATTATGCAATTCTTAAGGGAAAAATCATGAAAGTTCCTATAGAGATGCTGTGGTGGATATCGATATCTAGCTCTATCCGCTTATACAGATCCCAGTGGTTGGGTGATATATAGTCGGGGGGGGGGTGTACAGGGTAAGATAAGATATTTGAATTTTTTTCCTGCTCATCAAACCGATACTTGATAGATTTAGCTGTATGTATAGGATGATTATCATCATGGAGGATTATCATTATCTCCTGCAAGAAACAATGTTTGCACCATGGGATGGACTCGTAAGCTAAAATTTCGACATAGTCCTTCCCATTCAATCTTCCTTTTAGGGTTACAATAGGGCCTGAAGTAAATCATGATATGCCATCCCAAAGCCTGATAGATCTATCTCCATGACTGACAGTTGAGATGAGACAGCCAGAATCTAACGCTTGTGTAGGTGTTCTCCAGACGTACACACATCCTGTTGCGAGGAACTATGTGGACAGTGATTCGACGGACCAAATACCGTTTTTCCGCATATTACTCGAACTGAATTTGCGCTCGCGATAACATTGTAGACGATATTTTGTATTGGAATCCATTACGAATGGTTTGGGAATAGCTACTTTTCAGTAAAACTTTGTTTGTGAAGTTCCCAAATACCCCTGATGGTTGAAACCGAAACATGCAGATGCCGATTGAGATCTTCGGTCATTTTATTTGCAGTTGCTTTCTTTCCTCCTATCACAATCTGCTTCAATACCTCGTCCGTCTCTTTCATTCAGCTCTCCCTTTCATCCACTATTATGTTTGACAAAGGATGTTTTTCCGTGGACTCGGTATGCTATCATGACTTTCGATACCATAGCTCAAAAAACACCAAATAGCCTGGGGGTTGCAGTAACAGATACTCCAGTTTAAACATTCTCAAACAATTTCCCTTTTCCCAAGGTCTGCAAGGTTTGACATTTTACGCTGTTCCCCCCAAAAGCACGATTCCCTTACCTTCATTACTGCTACCTGACAGTAGAATAACACATACACTATATTATATAAGAAAATACCGGTGGCCAGACTTGGTTTTTAAGGAATACGAAGTGCATTCATAAACACCACTGATATCGATAGGTGTTTCCATTATTTTGATAACCACCTGTATATGTATAAGTATATATATGTCTATGAATATATGCATAAGTGTATTAGTGAAGAGGGAACAGTACCATATCTGTGCAAGTGAAATTGTCCTTTATCAATATAGGAGATAGTAAGTGTTCTTTCTCAGCAAAAGGAGTGGTTACGTGTAATTGCCTGTGCACGAAAAATATTACTGCATCATATCGAGGGAGAAAAACGGCATCGTAGTTTACACTGGCGAAGGACGGCACACTAGTTCGTGACGGAAATTCGACGATACGATGTTCTTACAAGGTAAATGCGGCCGAAAGTCTATGATGAATCTATCTACGATGTACTTAGTCAATAATCGTGAAGCGTTCCCAACAAAAAAATCATAAACGCCTCGACGAAGGTTCGCCGCATCTAGGACATCTACCAGACGGAACACAAGGGAACTGATGAAATACTCCAAGCACTGTCAGGAATGCCATAAACTATATACGAACAAGTCAGTAACGTAATGAAGATAAATGCCTTCGAATTCTGGACTCTTCAGTTCGTGTTTGCCGATAATTGATCGTGAAGTGGTGGCAGCGAAGTAAAGCAGATAGCCGCAGGAAGTTCCATCGTCGACTACTATCCCGGCAAGATATTAAGTCACACCAATTAAGTACACTTAACTCACTTTTTCTAGGTCGACACAAATTTATTCAATTGATTACTAGGCCTTACGTAGTACAAGATTACTGCAGTACGTAATGTTACATCTTCAGTGAAGTTCTCATATAACAGCAAATTCAGTTAGAAGACAAAATGACCATCATGGTCTATAAAAATACATACATCGAAAATGGTATAGCCTCCTCACAGAATTAGGCAAAGGCCTCATTCTGGAGGGGCTTCTAAAGGCACGACCTATATATCTAGCAAAAAAATCGTGTAATCTCTATGTGCGCATTCAAGTTTTTCTCAGACAGGAGTATATGGAGCGGGGGTTACACGAAAGTTGTGTGCCAAGGACCGTAGCGTACTTAGTGTGAAGGCGCGCATTAAGTTAAAAGGGCGATAACAGGCGAAAAGTTGTAACCATTTGCTTATGACGTAAAAGCGTGGTAAATTTAACACGCGGTGATTGGCTGCGCAGGTGAGACCTGGCGACTTTTGAGATTCACCAAAATTTGGCGATTTATCGCCAAAGCGGTTTTCTCAGAAGCTGCACAGTATGAATTGACGGTACTGCCTTTGGGGACAAGTGAAACGGTGTGCATTATAGATACGTCACCTTGAGCACCGTGTAAATGACTAACTGCTTTCGAAAGGTATTTTAATAGATGGTACGCTGTTTGTTAGCCCGCAAACAGGAAACCGTAGTTTAAAGAATTTCTTGCAACTAGAGAACCGTAACTTGGGAAAAATAGAACCGTAATGGTTTCTTCAACAATATCGAACTGATTCTATTTACGCACAGATGTGCATGAATGAGCAACGATGTCGTTAAGAAAGACCACCCTGAATTCAAAGCCAGGGCCTAGAAGCACACCTGTTAACGTGAAATATTGCTTGACAAAGTGACTGGATTAAAGTATTTCCTGACATTAAATAAATTCTAGATTAAATTGGGGCAAAATTATCACACTTTAACTGTAACGTTAAATTCCACGCTACAATAAGTATAAATATATATATATATATATATATATTTGTGTATGTGTGCGCGATCATACTTCTTCGTGTTGTTTATATATGTGAAAACCTCAACAAGTATTGAATTGAAAAAATAATTCAAATCCATATAAATTATAAATAACTTATTTTGTAATTAAAAATTATTTATTACTTTGATCATAAATTATTCTTAGGAATATATTCAACGTAATAATCAACAATAATTCACATGGTCAGAAATGTTTAATTACTGATTATTAATTCAGTCATCAGTCAGGGATCACTTAATGGAGCAGTCCTTCAGTTTATGATTTAAGTTTTATTTATTCGTGATTAATTTCCATTAGTATAATTCACGATTCAATTATAAATTCTTAAATATATATTAATCGTTTTTAAGATACTCAGTAGTTGAGTTAATAAATTATTGCTGATTAATAAAATTTTAAGGATTAGTTGTTTAACTGGTTTCACAAATAAAATTAGACTTATTTAAAAGTTACACGAGAAAAAAAATAGTAATCAAAAATTTGTAATAAGCATTTCAGCCACTGAAGCTTATCACCAACAAAAATTGATAATTGCTTTATTTGTAAAGTAACCTGAGACATTTGAATGAAGGAAATTCACTAGTACAACATTTTTACAGTTGTGCCACGGCTAAAATATACAACTTGTAACTATGAAACGGTAATGAAAGTTTTAAATTTATGTAAAATTAATTTTCGAGGAAAACCGTTTAAAAAATTAGCGAATTAAAAGAACTAAAGTGCTGCTTAACACAGATGCAAATTCCTCCTTTTAAATTCATTTCTAATTCAAAAATTTTATTTTTCTGAGCAATGTTACGTCGATAAATTTCACTTTAAAATTGTAACGAAAAACTGTAAATAAATACTAAAATTGTAACGAAAATATATATTTATCTCCATTTTAATTTACCTCAAACGTATTTTTGAATTTTTCGAATAACGTTTCTAATAGTAATATTCAGGAAAGTGATAATTTCTTTTACTGCAACACCCACTGAAACTTCTTGGTATCTTAATTTGATGGAATATTTATATTAATTACGACGTATTTGTATTGCATTTTTAAGTTTTTGAATAGTACGTTATTCCGTTCTGTACAAATTGAAAATATCTTGTTTTTCCTTATAACTCCTTATAAAATTTTATGTTGTCATGATTTGTTAAAATTTTCTAGGGAGATTTATGAAAATGGTCATTGTATCAGTATTAATTTCCCTTTAAAAATCGTTGTAGAAAAATAATTACGTACGTTGATTAAAAATATATCCCAAATGCATTTTTTAAATATTTTAATTTATGGTATAATCAATACTTCAGATATTGAAAACTTGCCATTCTTAACTTCAGATGAAGTGGTATGTTATTTGATCTCTCGAAATTATCTGGGGAGAATTGGGAAAAAATACTTGGTGCTGTCCTATTTATTAAAAGCGTTATTTTTCGTCCTTAAAATGCATCTCAAATGTATTTTTTAACAGAATTTTAATCAAAGGTTTCTGTTATAAGCAATTTAGGGATATTAAATATTTTAATATCCCTAAAGGTTCTTATTTTTAACTCCTTATGAAACAACTCAATTTCTATTAAAAAAACGTGTTGTTGTTGTGTTGTTGCGGATCCCTGTCACCCAGCAGAGCTAGATTAGGTTCATTATATTGCCCACTCTCAAGAAGTCAATGACCAACAAT